>CM021101.1:234316686-234368390 GCA_007115665.2 Sequoiadendron giganteum | reverse complement strand
TGAGAGAGAAAGAGGGTAAGGGAGGAGTGAGACAGAGTGAGAGAGAGAGGTAGAGGGAGGGAGAGGAGAGATAGAGAGTAGATAGGGGAAAAGGTGGGGAGGGAGACATCTAGTGAGAGAGAGAGGGATAGGGGAGATAAAGATAATTAGAGAGGGAAGGAGAGGTAGAGAGAGAGTAGAGAGGGAATGAGGGAGGGAGGGAGAGAAGCAATATAGAGAGGTGTAGAGAGAATGTTAGGGAGTGATGGATGGAGAAGTAGGTAGAGAAGGATTAAGGAGGTAGAGAGTAGAGAGGGAAGGAGAGGGAGAGGTATGGATGAAGAGAGTGGGAGGTTAGATAGAGAGTAATGGAGAGAGAGTGGTAGGTTGTGATGGATGGAGAGCTAGGTAGAGAGGGAGAGGGGATATATATATGTAGAGAGGGAGGGAGAGAGGGAGAGAGATGTAGTGAGGGAGAGAGAGGTGAGATAGAGAGAAATAAAGAGTGTTTGAAGGAGAGGTAGGTAGAGAGAGGGAGAGAGGAGATAAAGATAAGTAGAGATAGAAGGAGAGGTAGAGAGAGAGGTGAGATAGAGAGAAGTAGAGAGGGAATGAGGGAGGGAGGGAGAGAGGTGTAGAGAGAGTGGTAAGGTTTGATGGATGTAGAGGTAGGTAAAGAGAGATGGGAGATAGAGAGTAGATAGGGAAGAAGAGAGGGAGAGAGAAGTATGGAGGGAGAGAGAGGGAGGTGAGAGAGAGGTTAGCTAGAGAGAAATAAAGAGTGGTAGGGCGTGATGGAGGGAGAGGTAGGTAGGTAGAGAGAGAGAGAGGTGGGAGGGAGATAGAGACAAGTAGAGAGGGAAGGTGGGAGAGAGGGAGAGATAAGTGAGGTAGAGAGAATTAGAGGGAAAAGGAGAGAGAGACAGAGAGATATTTCTTGAGATCAAGGGAGAGAGAGAGTCAGAAAAAGGGATAGAGATAGTGAAAGAGAGGTCTAGAGTGTAAGGGATAAAAATGAGTGAGATAGAGAGAGAAATAATATAATTTTTTGATTACTGAAATTTGACCTCCTGATTATTGAAATTTGACTAAGTTTGAAATTTGTGAGATCTTCCAAAAACCAGAAAAGAGAGAGGGAGTGGGGAGATAAAGAGTAGAGAGAAGGAGAGAGTGAGAGAGAAAGATGATAGAACTTGTTGACTACTAAAATCTGACCTCCTGATTACTGAAATTTGACATGCTGATTATTGAAATTTGACTAAGTCTAAAATTTTAAAGATCTTCCAAAAACTAGAATTTGCATTATAACTCCTAGAGATCTGAAACCACTCTTAAACATCCTGGAAGTATATACATGTAATATAACTTAAAGTATAAGAAATTAAATGTCCATATATAAATGCCAACTTATACTTGCGTTATATCTTGCTTTGGAAATTCTCGAGCGTTAGGCTTGGTATTTGCCTTGGAATACCAACCCAAAGGCTTGGAAGGCATTCCCAATGACCAGAGACGTGTTTTTAAAAAATCTTCCATATTTCACATAATCGAGTTCGTGCTCACCGTCAGGATTGCACGTGGTTCAATATCAAAAAAATAAAGCACATGGGTAATGTTGGGTTCTCTCTTAGCTATCCAACGATGTAATTTTTTTGACTTTTTGAAAATATTAAGCCTTTCATCCATAATTTATTTTATTTGTATGTCTTTTTTTTGCCAAAAAGCAGTGTTTGGTAATTTTTTCATTATAAATTAACCGTTAATCGATTTTTCAAATAAATTATTTTTTTAGAAACTAGACTCCATTCTACAATTTAAAAAAAAAAAAAATTCAATTAGTTTCCAAAATTTGTAGGGGTAGCACGGCCAAAATTCTATTTTTCAAGAAATGTCCGCTTCGAAAATTAGTAAAAAATTAAATATTCATTAAAAAATTATCAGAAAAATCGTGCATCAACTATATACTGTTGACTAACTTCTGACCGTTGTGATTTTAAAAATACTAAAAAAATGTTCACCGTACGAGGGTCGTAAAAGAGTTGCTATGCTATGTTTTTCTGACAAAAACAACACCAATTTGTGTACCTCCCTCATTTGAACCCCTTAATCTCAACCATTTTCAAAATAAATTAGTAGTTTAGAGAGTAGACTCAGAGAACTTGAATCTTTTTTTTTGTTCCATCTCAAAATTTTGAGTGTAAGTATCCTCAATTTCACGTCCAAGGTCAGTATTTCCTGATTTCAGAAAAAAGCTGTCCACTTAAGTCCCCTTTTTGGGAACCATTTTGGTGCACTTACCCAGTGATGAGATAAGTGAAAGATGGATGGTGTGAATGATTAAACTCTCAAGAATCTTGAAGGGACACTGGACTTTTAGACTTTAAGATTTTTGATTTGATTTGGATTTGGATAACGAACTCATAAAACCCCAAGATGTTGGATGTTATCTTGGGGTAAATTTTTCCACAAAGTGATAATTTAACTAAGCATATGAAGAAGGATTCATCTACACATACTTAGTCAAACAAAAAGATTTGCCAAAAGTCTAGCATGACAAATTTTTCCAATATTCTAAGAGTTGTTGGTGGGATGAGATTTGATTGATGTTTGAGGGATGGCTGAGAATGTTTATTTTGATCCTGAATTGGACTTAGAGAGACTTCCTTTCTACAAGACCTTGGTATTGAAGCACATGCTTGTACTTCCTATGTGAGAAATTCAAACCTTTAAAAGAGACTTGGGTTTTGATTATAATAAAGCGAATACAAGTTGGGATTGTCTCTTGAAGCTCTTTTGTAAAAACTATAGACCAATCTTTCCCTAACTTCGTAAAGTCTTGAAAGATGTTTTTTGAAGATCTTTTGGACTAAGGTGCTTCTGATGATCTGACTTGGGAATTTTGAATTTGACGAAAAATCATGAGATCAAGCACAAGTGAGGTTCAATTGTCTTTTATCTTGCTTAGATTTGGTTGTTTTTACCACAAACACTTTCTTGATTATCTTTTAAACTGAATGTCTAATGTCTTGATTTATTTTCATCCCACAAGGTCCATTATGTGGAAATCAAGGAAATTAAGGCAATAGTTCCCTAATGTTGACTTTAGTAAGAGAAAATTGAGATGTAAACCCAAATACTTAGAAGCCTCTAAGGATGGAATCCCTAGGGCAAGCAATAGCACTTCGATTTGTCAAAGACATTTTCTCCTCCTAAAGGGTTTGAAATTTTTAGGATTTTGTTGAATGTTTGTTTTCAAATGTTTTAGATCCAAGCAAAGTGTTTTGATTCCAAAATGATGCACAACCCTAGGATAGAAGGAGAAAATATTTTTTGAATTCCCACTTAGATAAATCTAGTTGTGCCTATTCTTAGCTAATGATTAGAAGCTTGACCACACTAGCTCCCTTCCATGACACACACTTCTCAGGTCAGCCAAGCTTCAGTACCCATGAAACTCCCATGACATACTTCTCATCTCTACTAAAAACCACAAAAACATGGGACGGCTTAAGAACGACTATTCTTGCACCAATAAATAGTAAGGATTTTGGCCTCTATACAAATTGGTTCTTAGTCAAGCTGATTGAGGTCATGGCACCTTGTGAGCATCTAGCAAGCCACTAAAGGCTTTAATCAATCCTACTAGGGGTGCTTATATTTTTTACGGTAACTTACCCCATTTTGAAAGACATTGTACGACTAAGGCCTACATACCATGAGGACTTGACAATTTAATCTTATCCATTTGTATATCAATCTAAGTGAAAAATCGGTTGGAGTCAACTTTGAATTGGTCTTAGTCAAGCCCCTTTAAAGGTGAACAATAGCGAGCAAGCACATCCGTAGTTCGATCAATCTTTGTTTGCGTGAACAAAAAGAGAACACACACAATATACTTAACTCACACTAACAAGATTTGTTCAATTTTAAGAAACCTAAATTAAAGTGTGGAGGCAATCTTTTATACAACCCAATATCACCAAAATATTTTTGATTCTCAAGATCGCCATGAAGCTCGAGAGAAGTGTATACGCCTTTTAAATGATATTATTTTGTAATAGAGATTACAAAATATTAAAAAAACGTGTTCATTTTAGACCTCAAAGCAGTAATGGATTCTTTTTATAGCACCAAGATGAAGTGTGGAGTTTGCTTGTTCAATTTTTAAATCCAAAACCAACTCTAGTAAGTTCCTAAAGTTATTTTTAACCCTTTGCTTGTTCTTTTTAAAACCAAACGAAAATTATTTGAGTTCTAAAAATTGAAGATAAAAATGTCCTTAAAAAGTGGGATTATAATTAACTTGTGAACATCCACACATCTATTGCACATTTACATATTGCACATAACCAAACACTCAAAACAATAATCATTCACATCACATCACAAATAGTGACAATTTCTTATTATTTAACTCATTTCCTCGAGATAACATTTTTTTTTAATTTAAATATAATTAAAATCATCATTAATTTACGCAACCAAAACATCCATTATCAAGAAGCCAATACATACATCTTCAAAGGTTCTACTTTGTTCCTATCATCAAAGTTTCCCAAACAGACCACCCTGCCAATCTTTCTATCTAAATGTAACTAAATAAGATGATATATAGGGTGGGGCCTCCTTCGAACTGTTCTATATTAAAAATATTGTCTTACCACTTTGTTGAATGAAAAAAAGATTACAAACAAAACGATGTATTATTTAAAATTACAAACAGAATATCATAGAATTTTGTGTATTTAAATAAAAATACTAGCTCAGGCCGATTGTTCTTACTCGTATGGTTTTAGAAAGTATTAAAACTAACCATTTCAACGTCCGCTTTGAAGACAAGAAATTGAGCAGCAAATTGATTTAAGAAATTAATTCAAATTTTGTAACACAGATTGTAACAGCACAGTAAATTCAAAGCAAACAGACATGTGAGATAGTAAGACTACTCAATTTTAAAAAAACAGAAGAGATTACATGCATAAATTCAAACATATTGTAAAACATGTCGTAAAAGGTTTCTATTTATATATAATATATATATACCAAAAACGGTACAATAGTAACGAGTCGGTAGTTTGGTTTTGATATAGCTGAATAAGACCATTGTCAGCTTAAGATAGACTCTTGGTGAAGAAGACAACGTTATTTAACCCAGAAAAACAAGTATAATAGTGACTTCGTAGGACATATAGTATTCTTAAATTTCCAAGGCTATAGGAATAATCTCGATTGTCACTATAGGAATTGCACACTCGATTTCTTTCGTGGGTATGTAACCTTCCAGGTCTTTCTGCAAGTGATGATCATCATTTACTACTACTGCTATACTTACCACAAACTTCATTTTCTTTGGATGACAGGTGTTGTATAGCACCATGGGAAATCTTGCATACCCACCACTATCATCATCTCTATTACTCTCCCTCTTTCTCTTCTTGTCGGTTGTTGCCTTCTGAAAAACATACTGCAGGTAGTTCGACTCATCATTTTGCTTTGTAGACAATGTTTTCCAAATCTGCTCTGCTCATCAAAAACACATACAAACCGTGAATGGAACATCCAATAAAATGATTCTCTTAAGCATGAATAAAGCTGGAAATAATTAAGAACAGAAAATAAAAATATGTAATTACTCATAATATCTTCATATATAACTGGTTCCAGCTCCAGAAGTGTATCTAGAAAAGTGGTGAACAGCTTGCTTCCTGCTTTTGCATTTGGGTTCATTTTCTTCGACACGATTCGGTGAGGTGAGCATCTTTTTTCTAAGATTGTAGAACAGCAGTCAAGGATGCTGAGTTCTTCCAGTAAGACTGACAAAACCTGCAAACAAAATTTGCCCATTTGGGTATTTTGAAAATAGATATCCTAAGGAAGAAAACAGATGTCTAACTTATTTTTATTCTTAACCAATTTTGAACAATAAAGTTAGCCGTAATGGCTGCTGACCTCCCTATGATGTAAAGCACTTGGAAGAAAATGAGCCCAAGGCATTGGAACCTCCAGAATTATATCCATACTTTCACCAGACTGCTTATCCATATGTTTCATTTTTCCAAGATCTACAGTAAAATTTGCTATCAATGTCGCCAACCGATTTTCCCTTCAGCTGTGCAAGAGCTCCAATGATTTGTCTGGCCATTCGAGTAGAATATTGCTGCAAGTTTCCTTGTTTGTCACGGTAATGCACCCGCTGTTCAACTTCGGACCCTTCTTCCTCCTATTCAATGTACACACACAATCCATCAGTGAATTTTCTATACATAATAACGATCAAAGAGAAAGTCGACAAAAAAATAATTGTACCTCCAAGCTTTCATAGTCAGTCTCTGTCATGTCTTCTTCTGAAGATGATTTGTCATCTGTTTGAACCACATGAATCTCTCTCCTATAGCCTGACCTTACATTGTATTGTTGCATTGCAGTTAAGTCTGCCATGTAGCGGTCACCATCTGGATGAACATCAGACTTAATAATCCCAAGATCAACAGTTTGAGCTCCACAGGCTATGCTTTCCTTTAGAGAGTTAGCATTTGAATCCTGGTATAAAACCCATTGTGCATCGTCCCTCCACCACACTCCTCCTGTGGTGGGCTTTGGGCACTCTTTGATTGTGCACATTTTTTCTTTCTAATTTGTTCCCGTGCAATTCTCAGAATATTCAGGGCTACAAAACGATATGGTTGCCAAACTCACTGTCAAACTATATATAACCATACCACGAGGAAATCAATTCCATTGCATTTATCTGTCTAACTAACTGCTGTGCCATTGATTGATATGATATATTTTTTTGTTTTTCAAAAACTTGAAAATATCTTGTACCTTGTATGCTATCAAATAAATATTCGCAGATTTTTCAGTCACATCAAGTAAATAAGAGGTTTTTCTGAAAGATATGCTATTAATGGTAATTATGTTGTATTTAAGAGTTTTAAAGTGATTTGATTTTGATTGACTGTATGGACGTACAAAATTAAATGTAGGTTATGATAACTCTGAAGAAAAGTGAACTTCGACATTTCTAAAGATGGTTAAGTTTAAAAACCACGGCAACGTTTAAAAACCTGGTAAGTGCCATGTTCGTTTGCAAGACGGACGGAGACGATCGAATCTTTTATTTCAGTAGTTCATAATAAAATTTATTTAGTGTAGAGGTTAAAACATTACAATATTTGTATAAATATATAATAAAATTTATATATTATTATTTTAATATATTAAATTTCTATTTTCTATTTTATTTGTATATAATAAAAAATTATATATAAAAAAAATCATATATTTTATTTTTAATTAAGGTTGAAGGTATTGTTAAGTTTAGTTTGTAAAAAAAAAAAATTATAGTAAAGAATGTTGTATAGATTACAAATAATGTTATATGATGGTTTGATTTCTTTCACGTGATTTTAAATTTATTGTTGGAAGATTTAAATTGTTTGATTAAGTCAATTGTAATTGTTGTTTTTTGAGTTTGTGTCAATTTCTTTGAAACAAACTAACTACCAATCTAATCAATATTTTGTTAGTCATTTAACTAGTTACAATTCACTATACTTTCAGTTATGTTGTAATAGTAAGAACAAGTCAATATGCAATACTTGTTTATATACATTTCAAAAAATCTCCCAAGTATAAATTAAAGAGTATACTTATCACTATCATCCATTTATAAAAAGGATATAAAGTTGAGACATCCACAAAAGATCAAATAATTAAACACTATAAAGTGTAGATTTATGTGAGAGTTATATGTATATCACTAACTCATTCATGAAAAAGTTTTTATAACAAATAAAAATGTAATAATGAGTTGTGAATAAATGTAAACTTTAACATGGGCGTAAGTTAAAAATGCCTCTTCTCTCATCTGTTTTGATTTTTGAGTTAAAAAATTATAAAATATTTTAAAAGGTCTATTGGGATTAATATGGTGAGGTTTATCATTATACTATTACCATTTTATTAGTTAGAATTACATACTGATATATTTTTTCTATGTATTTTAACCCATTTTTACTATAATATTCTTAATATAATGACTAGTTGATAAGTGATATTTGTGTGTGCATTTAGCTTATGAAATCACTATATCCTAATGTAACCCTTTCTTTTCCTTAGAGATTTGTCTCAATCCTTAAATTTTTCATTTCACTCCAAATTAGACATATGAATGAAGAAATGGTATAATTCATAGCTTATAAAATGGAATTTAATATATTAAATTATACAATGAAGGTAATTTTGGTATCATGATATTTTATAAATAAATTATATAAACAAATCAATATTTTATTATTCTATTAAGACCACACCAAATATTGTTACCATCACCCCAACACAATTAATGAGAAATCATCCTAGAAAAAATAATGATAAATCATCATTAGAAGTTGATGAGGTTACATAGAAGGCATAAACAAGATGATTTTGAAATATGTCCAAGAGTGAATGGTCATAAAAAATATTATGGAAAAACGTGCAAAAATATTAAGTGTAAGACATCATTATTCTTTGAGTGAGGGTGAAGAGAAATTACCATAGTGCATCTTGTTGCAAAGAAATGATAGGTAGCTTTTACAAAAATATTTCTAACCTTAGACCAAAAAATATTTTCAAAGAAAAAATATGATCATATGTTGCATGCAATTTAGACTACTCTAGGAGTTTTTTTTGTCTCAAGACTCATCATTCTGGTATTAACATTGATATTTTGTTATTTTTTCTAAAGAAATTTCTTAAATTTTGGGAAGCCAATGAAGTAATAAGGACTACAGAAAATTCTTTAATCAAGTTGAGGTGGCAAAGAGGTGTTAGTGTTATTCTAGATTATGTAGTCATAGGATATGAATTTCACCTTGGTGCAAGCATCTAATAAATCATTGAAATGATAAGGTTCCATGGATCCCATTCATAGTTTGTATTAGAGCATCAAATTTTTTGGAATATATTTGTAAGTGGTTTTACCCAAGTTCTAGTTACCTAAGTGTTTATAAGGGGCTTATTTTTCTTGTTGAATTTTTTCATTTTATTTGAAACCTTTTTTCTTATCCAAATTTCTATATTTTTTCTTTGTTGGCCCTTTGTTGATGTTTCAAAGCCTTTTTTGGAATCTAACAATGTTTTGAGAACCTTGTCAACCACTAATGGAGGTTCTAAAACCTCAAAAAAGAGATGAAAAATAACAATATGAAAAATTAGCCAAGACAAAAGGTTTTGAACAAAAGGTTAAATATCGACAAGAAAAAGAAACCCCCTATAAATACTCAGGAAACTAAAACTTGGGGAAAACCACTTAGAAATATATCAAAAAAATGAGTCTCTAATAGTGGCTCTGGTTGGGAATAGATGCCTCCTGTAGGTATCGTGAGAATCCAAATCTCTAAGTAGAATACAAAAAGGAATGGGACCAACAATAGATGGACAAAAAAGTTATATGTACATAGTAAAAAATTATAGGCAATGGGCATGAAAATATATGGATAAGAAAATATGGTTGTGAAATAAAACTTTTAACATAGTTTAACCCTCCCTTTAGAAAGTGGATGGAGCTTACTTACCTCTGTTATTTTATTTTTTAATGAACTAATTTCTATCACATTGAAGTTGCATTGACTACCCATCACCAAAAAAAGATGACACCTTTTCTAGTAATACACCTATAATTTGGTAATTTTGGTATTGATATCTGGGAATGGAATTGATGATCATTAAAATAAGGCATCCATAAGTATTAAAATCCACCACCACCCTTTCCCATATGGAAGAAATCAACTTCAAACTCCCTTGGAGAATAATCCATGTTCTGATTTGTATATAAATACACATGAAGATAATGATTTTCTTGAGAACCAACCTAGAGAATGCTCTAATCATTTAATAGAACCTTAACTTTGTCTATGCCATATGATTTCTCTAGTTTGTACAACATCTAGATGCACCATAAATGTTGATGTGCTCCTCCATGATTGAATCAAAAGTTACTTGATTCAATTCCACTTCATCATCCTCAACACATAATTCTAAAATTTGGGATACTTCTTGTGAAGACTTGTGACCTTCAAATTACCCCTCTATCTCATATCATTGAGTGTAATATGCTACAAAATATGGCTGCCAAGAAAACCATTTGAATAAATTTTTCTTCATCCTCACCCTCCTAATCAGCAATATGATTTGTTTTAGGACACACAAATTCAACACTTATATGCTCTACCAATGAGATAAAAAACGTGTCCTCAATGTAGTCTGCATTAGTAAAATAAAGTTCCTTAAAGACAAACTCTAAATTTTTTCCATGTTAAAATATTCATGGATGGGCGCCCATTTTTTTGGAAATTTTTTCCTTAGCCAAATTTTCCATGTGAAAATAAAGTTGCTCAAAATAGTAGCACATAATTGTTAAGGATTCCTGTGGTGTTTCCAAGAATTCCTGTGGTTCCCTTCAGTGTGCTCAGTGTTGTGAATGTAATTTTTTTTAGAGAATGTGATAGAAAATTCTAGAATAGTTAATCATTGTCATAATCTTTCATTATTTATATATGGACTTGTGTAGTTTGAAATTATGGATAACTAAGTATGGTATGTTTGTAATATTTTGATTTTATGTATTATTATGCAAGATAGATCAATATTTTAATGTTTTAACTTTCATTTCTTTCTCCTTATTGACTTGACTCTATTACCCATAGATAGGGATTGGTCTAGGAATATTTTGACCCGATCATCCAAAATCAAAAACATTAAACCATTAGATAGTAATAGGTAGGTCCTTCCTATTCATCCTAACCATCAATATAACTAGATAATAATCTTGAGCAATATTAAATGAATTTATTTTATTTGGGTTATGCTTGCATCACTTTATCATTTATATATAGGGGTTATATATAGCCAACATTCCTTGACCTAGTGAAAATATTTTGAGTTAGGAGTGTAATTGGGTTTGGTTGTGGTTAATTTTTACTGTATATTTTTTTTGACTCAAATACCTTTTAAGGTATAGCCCTAGGAATACCCTCCTAATTATTAGCTAATATCAAATCGTAGGAGATATAGCCCTCTCGTAGATTTGAACTTTAACCATCCATATTTTCTTGATGAGATAATTTCACTTGAATGTTGAGAACCTTAGCCTTATAAGTGAAATTGTGTTCTAGGAAGTGGAGTTAACAATTTTGGAACCCATTTCCTACTATTTTTATAATGATACACTCTAGAGAGAACAAGCCAAATAGGGCAAATATAATTTTTTAAGTAAAAAATAATAGTGACACCATCACAATGAGTTGAGAAGTCTTTCACTTTTGAGGTAGGGAACACTAACAACAATGGGGAGGAGAAGGAAATGCATAATAACATATATAGAAATAATAAAAACATAAGATAGTTTAATCAGTGTATAGATAAATATATTTTTATATACCAAATATATAATCAGCTTAAAATCTAGTATTATTATTTAAATACAAGCATGCTATACAATTTTGGGAAGGCCCTCCATTATGGAATAACATGTTACACTTGGATTTACACCCTTTTTTAAACACATTGTTGGACAATCCAGTGAGGCAATGGGAATGATCTCAAGGTGTGGGACCCTTACAGTTGAGATCAAACCTCCAAAGAAGGACGGTTCCTTCACTAAACCTAGATGCATGTGTTGATCTGACCCAATGCATATTAAACCTAAAAACTAATTTGATTCTATTGATTTGTGAGGGAAAGGGGATACAAGGAATGTAGAAAAGAAAAAAAAAAGGTGATACACCAAGATTTAAGTGGGTTTCCTCCTTGCTCATGATAGCACAAAAAATTGCCTAAAATAAAATAGTTTGTCATATTAGAACTCCTATAGATACATATGGAGGTAAGGGAGTTTACTATCACTAGGAGGGAAGAGGGAATCCATAGATAGTTCCTAAAATCCATTGTCAGACAACATATATCTATAAAAATTAGCAAAACCAATTCAAACATGAAGGAAAATATAATTTATACAATATATTAGAATTGAGAAAAGTTGAAACCAAGAACAATTTTATTGATTCAAAGGCATGGATCTTATTTATGTATCATTGAAAATTATCACACTTGATAATTTCACACTAGGTTTAGCTCCCTCTATGTGTGTGGACCTATTATGCATTAATTGCCCCCTTTTATAAAAAATATTAAAAATAATTATGAGAAATCAAATAATGCATTCATTATTATCCCCCACCACTTTTAATCCTCAAAAAAGGTGAATTTAGTTTTGGGCATATTACTCCCTAGACTAGCTAATTTGGCTATAAATATGTTGATGTTGGTAATTTATTATTTTAATTTCCAATTTTAAATGTTGGTTATTGATATTTGATATTTAGGAAATTAGAAGAATTGCATATAAATACATAGTATTTTCATCATTTTAAGGCTAAGAAGAAGGGAAAATCATATTTAACTAAGAAAGTGAAGATCCTAAAAAGAATTCAAGAGCATTCAAGAGTACAATTATCAAGATTATTACAATATTTCATTGTTCAATAATCATGTCATATGTTATGTGAGTTTATGTCCATATGTTCCAAGTATGAGCAGTTGGGTTTTTCATTGGTGTCAACAAGCTTGTGTTTTCATTGATGTCTATAGTTGAGTGAGGTGGTTGCAAGAGTGTAGTTGATGCTTTGATTAGTTGTATTATGTTGGACTCATTAGTAAAGATAATAGTATCAACCTCTAATGTTGATTTGATAAGCTTATATATATGATTGTGAAAGTAATGAAAATGATTAGGATGTTTCTCTGATGCTTGGTTTCCAAGTGCTTTTGATAAAATTTGATAAAAAGAGGAAACAATGTGTTGAACTGATATTCTAAGTGATAGAGTTGTGTTCTGGTTTTGCTCTGCATTTCTTCTAGGTTGAATATTTGACTGTGTGATTTGGATATGTTGGTGGGAGGTGTTCATAGGTGCGATATTGAAGAGATGGTGTGTTGGATCATTGTACAGTAGAAGTTGTGTTCACTAGTGTGTGACTATGCATTATAGAGGTGTCTAGGAGAAATATTTTTTCTCTGCATTTCTCCATAGTCATGTTCCAAGTCTTGCAATTTTGAAGGTGTTTCGATGGTGTTGGTAGTTTACCTCAGTCAAGAGGATTTGAGGTTTGGTGCTTTGAAAGATAGTTTTTAAAGTAATAGTGTATGACAGAGTTGTTTGAGTGTATACATTTGTACATTCTTTAGGTGAAATTTGTTGTGAGGGAGTTTTTTTGATTTCAGGGTGATTGAGGAATATTCTAGATCATGTTCAAGTGTGGAGTGTGGTTCACAAGTTGTCCTTTGATTTGAGGAAGCATGTACATCAAAGTTTAATGGTTTTTTCATGGGTAATGGTTGACCTAGTGTTTACACTACATGCAAAGGATAATATTGTTTATGGTAATGTCTGGTTGAGTGGTGTTGTTGATTTGGATCCCAATTAAGTTTTTATGTGGTTCATATTCACTTTTATCCACCATGAAAGTTTTTTGGCACCAATCTAATTTGAATTTTCACATTTGAGGTGCATAATCGACCTTGGAGAGGGATTCAAGGTTGAGGATAAGAGAGATGAAAGATAGATACATGTGAGATGTTAATTTGTTGAAGGAGGATAAGATAGATACATGTGAGATGTTAATTTGTTGAAGGAGGATAAGATAGATGAAAGATAGATGTGTGAGATGTGAAATGATGTGAAGTGTAGTGTGTTCGAGTGCAAAATTGAGTTGTGCAATGTGATATTTCAAGTGTTAGTTTACTGGATGTAGTGAGTAGATGGTGGATACAATTTTACAATCAGATTGTGAAGGTGTAGAAGTCATTGTGGTGGATTCCTTGTTGCATTGAGATGATTTTCTCTATATAGCATTCATTCTATATCTTCTTTTTCTATTCTGGTAGTGAGCTCTTGACAATGAGCCTTTCTTCTTTGGGCAGTGAGCCCTTCCGATAATGAGCCCTATTGTATTCATTATTGATATTGATTATATATTGAGCTAATCCTCACCTTGGTTTTTCCCTTCTCGGGATTTCCACATAAATCTAGTGTTCTCTTGGTTTTGGTGTTGATTTGTTTAAGTTTTTGTTATAATTTACTTTTCATGCTAAATTCATCATAATGAGTTTAAGGGTTTAATGAATGAATGTGGATCTAAATGTTAATGAGGGTTTTGAAGTCTTAAGTTACAATTAATTCACCCCCCTCTCATTTTTCTTGTGCTTTGTGGAATACCTTGGATATGATATTTGAAAATTAGTTCAGATTAGATACATTATGCCTACAAATGGTTTGAGAACTGAAGTTGAACTTAAGGACCATGAAAGCAAAATTAAAGCAAGGTATGCTCTCTTGAGTAGTCTTAAAAATTCTAAATAAGTGAAACTTATGTATCTATAAATTACTAAATAAATTTGGGATAAGCTGGAAAGTATTTATGAAGGAGATCATATAGTCAAATAAGCTAAGATGCAGAACTTGAAAATCACATTTGAGAACTTGTGGATGTTTGAAGATGGAAAAATTATAAGCTATATGCAGAGGGTAGATGAAGGGGTGATCTTCATTAGAGATCTTGGATGAAAAGTCAAAGAATTAAAAGCATAGTAAAGAAAATTCTTAGAACCCTTATTAAAGCTTACAGTTATAAAGTTGCTGCTATTGAGGAACCTCAAAATATAGATTGGTATTCTAGAGATTAATTTTATCATGGATCTTTAACTACATTTGAAATGAGAGAGTTTGGTACTAAAAATGGTACAAAATTTGAGACCTCTTTTAAGGTTACAAAAACAAAGAAGACTGAAGAACTGGATTAGTAAGATATTGATGATGTGGAGGCTAACTTTGTGAGAAGGATGAGAAGAGGTAGTGGTAAGTACAAAGGTAAATTACATTTTAAATGTTTTAGCTATGGAAATATAGGTCACTAAGCTTCAAGATGTCGAAATAGAGTTGTGAATTTGAAAAAAGGCAAGATTATTAAGAAAATTTATTATGTTAGAGAGGATGAAAGTATTTTTGATGATGAATCTGATTAAGTAGATGATGATGATGATGATGAATGATTGTTCATGGCTTTAATTTAGATGAATATATTTCTACTAACTTTGAAAAATGTGTGAATGAGTAACCTTTGTAGAGAAAGAATAAGACTGAAGGTACTTTGGTATCTATTTTCCATGCTAGACAAGATAAGAAATATTGGATAATTTGTAGTGGTTTCTCTAATTAAATGACCAGAGACAATTTGAGTAAGTTTTTTAAACTTGAAAAGTATGATGTCAAAGACTTGTTAGATTTGGAGATGATTTAGGCGCTAAGATATGTGGAATAGGTTTAGTCATTTTTAATTGTAAGTATAATAGTGAAGATGTTTACTATCTTAAATTTTTAAGGCATAACCTCTTGAGTGTTGGAAAAATTTGTAGAAAAGGACACAATCTTATGTTTCAGGATGATGGATGTGAGATCAAAAAAGGGTCCAGAATTGTGATTGCTACTCGAAGGACAGATGGAAATGTTTATCAACTTAAGGGTGATTATGGTCATTATTTTATGACTCAAATTAATGAAAGCTGGTTATGGCACATGAGAATGTGTCACATTCATTTTGATAAATTGGTAAGAATCAGTTCAGTTCAAGCAGTGAGAGATATGCTAAAGATCACAAAGCCTATAAATGTTATCTACAAGGACTGTCAGGTTGGAGAAAAAACAAGAAGTTTCAAAGGAAAAGAACAATGTTCTACAAGATTATTGGAATTGGTGCATACAGATCTTTGTGGTCTTACAAGAACAATGAGTCATCAAGGTGATAGGTATTTTATGATTTTTAATGATGATTATTCAAGAATGACATGGGTTACCTTTCTTAGAGAAAAATATAAATCCCTAGATAGATTTAGAGTATTTAAAGTTATGGTTGAGAATAAAATGGGTTTGAGATCAAATGTTTTAGGTCTACTAGAGGTGGAGAGTTCACCTCCAATGAATTTATCATTTTTGTGAGAATCATGGCATGAAGAGGCACTTGTCTTCCCTTAGGAATCCTCAGCAAAATGGAGTAGTTGAAAGGAAAAATAAAACTATTCAAGAAGCTGCAAGGACTACGATGAAAGAATCAAATCTAGTGGAAGTCTACTAGATACCTACTATTAAATACTTCATACCGCTATTTACATATTGTTGTTTACATACTTAAAAGAGTTCAAGCAAAAGAAAATAGCACAAAGACTCCTTATGAGTTGTGGTATGGGAGGATACCTACTGTTAAATAGTTCAGAGTGTTTGGAAGCAAATGCTATATCACAAGAGATGAAGAAAATTTGGGAAATTTTGATGCAAGTTCAGATGAAGCAATCTTCCTTGGATATTAGATGCTAAAATTAAAGCTCGTCAGTGCTACAATAAAAGATTAAAAATGATTGTTGAGAGTGCAAGTGTTAGGGTTGATGAATTTTTTTGGAACTCAATGGTAATAGATGGGTATGAATTAGATGAACCAAATTATAGAGAAAAATAAGAAATTAAGGAAAATTAAGTACAATTTGAAGAAGAGGAAGAAGCTCTGGAAAAGACTCCTAGAATCCCTAAGTATGTGTAAAGAAATTATTCTAAAGAACTAGTCATTGGAGACAAGAGAAAAGGTGTACTAACAAGAAGGAAAGCTTCTGAAGAAGAGGTAAATTTGTGCTTACTTTCTAAAGTTGAACCTAACATAGTGATTGAGGCATGCAAAGATGAGTATTGGATGAAATCTATGAAAGAAGAACTATTGTAGATTGAGAAAAATCAAACTTCAGAACTTTTCCCAACACCTGCAAACATAATATAATTGGATCTAAGTGGGTGATCAAAAACAAACTAAATGAGAATAGAAATGTGGTAAGCAACAAAGCAAGGCTTGTGTGTGTAGACACTGAAAATGTCCTGGTCAATATCATGCACTAGAAATAGGTTTACTAACATCATTTCCTCTAAAACTCACCCTCTTTTCAATTAATTGATTAAATTAGCCTAGATATTTAATAAATTATGTCATTTTCATCTATTAGTCTAATTTATTAAATCAGGATAATGCAGTCCCTTTCACGCTAACATTTCATCTAATTAATTAAATAAATCAAAATATTTAATTTAATTCCCTAAGTCTTCAAATTTAATTAAATAACCCTAAATTATTTAATTAAATGTCATTTCACCTTTCCTCTTTCATTAAATCATTTAATTTAATGAAAATCACTTTATTCCTCCAAAATCCCCTAATTATGTGATTAAACTTTGTTTAATTAACAATTAATATAATTTTCCTCTAAAAGAGGAATATTCCTTGTCCTTTCTTTTTGCACAATTAATAATTTCTTTTAATTTTTAAAATGCCTTTTATCCCTGCCCATGGGAATATTTCAAAAGAATATTCTTATTCCTCCATCATTTGAAAAAGGAATATTTTCACTTAGCTTCTTTTGGAAGTTTTAACCTTTAACCTTTTGAACAAGTCACCTTTGACATGTGTGTGCAGGTCAAAAGTGTGTTTGTTTGAAGAAAATGTAAACCATTGATTAAATACCATCATGCATTCTCATTCGTTGATGAGAATCCATGATCCATGCCTCTTCTTCCTTTCATCCTTGACTGTTGATTGGGTATGTGCAGGATCATCATGGAAAAAACATGCCCTTAAGTGGCAATAAAAATTCAGAAAATCATAGTTAGGAAACTTGACATAAAAATTTGAAAGAGTTATCTATATTATTTCAAATATATGTAAGAATAGAATTTGTAGAAAATTGAATGTAGTTTCTAAAATACTAGGTTTATTTAAAAAAATAAAAAATATATTTGGTGAAAATTTGAAATTTCAATATAGTAGTAGTTAAATTTCAGGGAAAAAATAAGTAGGTGTCTGTCTGACCACCCTAACCACAATAAAATGATAATATTTTTTTATAAGATTTTAGATATAAGTAGAGGACGCATGTCCCGATGTGATGCATATTTTTTTGTAATTTTTTTCAAAGTAAATGATTAATTATGAATTTTTTATTACAAATTTTAAAAAATAAAAAAACTCATATGTCTGACCACCTTGACTTGGTCAAAACTTCATGAAATTCAATTTTTCTTTTTTTAATCCTATAGTATGTAAAGCATAGAATGTGACATATTTTTTGGATTCAAAAAAAGTAATACCATTTGAAAACTATAGATTTTTTTCAATTAGCTTATCAATCAGGACTTTAGTCATATTTCAAATAGAAAATGAATAATAATTACTTATTAAATTCAAAGTAAAGAATAATTTATATTTTTGGAAAGCTGAGAATCTCCTCTAAAAACCCTTTTCGTTTCATCAATTTTGGGTAAAAAAAATGTCATCAGCCACATGGGCCATCATATCACTTACATATCGCCACTTTTTGGCCCATCATGATCCCGCACATACCCGATTAATCTTTTCAATCT
Source organism: Sequoiadendron giganteum (assembly GCA_007115665.2). Taxonomy (NCBI): domain Eukaryota; kingdom Viridiplantae; phylum Streptophyta; class Pinopsida; order Cupressales; family Cupressaceae; genus Sequoiadendron; species Sequoiadendron giganteum. Next base: position 234,349,918 of record CM021101.1, on the reverse strand, counting down.
CAACCCTCCATTTCTCATTTTATCTTCTATAAATAGAACCCTATTTGCAAACAAATGGATCAATCTTTTAATTGAAAAATTATGTTGTTGAATTAACTTACATCCATACTCATATTTTACTCACTTTTAACTTGTTTTCGTTCATTTTAGTTGGATAAATAGCTTAAGGTCCATCCATTAATGGCTTCCATACATCCATCTTAGCTTGTTTATAAATTAGGGTTTTCATCTTTTAACATAGAAGTAGCTTAGATTAGCTTAGAAATTGCATAATAGGATCATTTTTAGCATAAAATCATGTTTAATTAGCTTACATCATGCTCATTTTAGCATAAATCAAGTTTTAATCCATTTCATCACAATGGTCTCATTGATTCTCTTCCATATAATCAATTTAAATAGGCTCACTAAACACGAGATTGGGAAAGGGTCATTTTTCCACATCAACACGACACCAATTCCAAAACAAGATAAGTTTCAAATGGGTTAGAGTAGAAATTTAACCATTTTTAATGTTTGTAGCTTTCAATTTAAGTAAATGTTTAGTTTAACTTTGAATTTGAATGATCTTATTTGGTAGATTGAGGTTTAGTGGCTTCATTATACTTTGATTAATCATGGATCAAGTGTAACCTATCCACCCTGACAATCCTTGTCACACATTCTGGTGCTAGAAGGAGGGAAAACCATTAACTTAACATTTTTTTAGCTTGAATTTTGTTTGTTTTCTATTTTACAGGTTACAGTGATGCCCAAACTACAAACAATGACGCTTTCTGAAGAGCATCACCATATAGCGACACCTGCATAATTTGAAACATTGACATCCATTAATGTACCAACACTTATTTAAATATGGGGATCTTGATTGAATCTAGAGGTATCAAAAATTTCAAACGGAAACACCCAACTTCACCAAAGTGACACCGAAAAACTTCAAATAGCGACGCTTTTGTTAGCAATGATGTCAAACAAAATATCAATGCTATCATGTTCACTGTTTCTGCTGCAGAGCGATGCCTATTTTCACTAGAGCGACACCCATACTTCAAATTGTGATGCTATTGTGTTTAATGATGCCCAACCAGGGTAAGAAATTATATGTTTATTTTTTTCAACACGTGCTTTAATTTCCTTGATTTATCTGATTACTAATGTGCATCTAACTATGTTATGGTTGCCAGACTAACAAGGTTTTGTAGGTTGAAAGACATGGAACTAAAATTAAGAAAGCCTCTTCTATCTTGAATTCTATAATTATAACAAGCGTTTAATGCTTTTGGGGCAATTATAACCCAATTTTCATGCTTTCCACTTTCTATTTTAGGACCTCACTAAATTTCAATTGGGTCTTAAAATGAATGCACAAATTTGAATAAAATTGAACCTTCACATCATATATGAATTTTACTTTGGGTTTAAAATTGAACAAGGCAACTTCATGTTTCATTTGGTGCTTAAAATGAACTCATCACTGCTTTGAAGGGTTAAAATTTACAACTATTTATTATGTTTGTGATTTACAAAAAAATTAGTGAATGTGTATGAAATTATCTCATACCATTTGGCGACCTTGAGAAATAGAAACATTCTTTAACACTTTGGAAAATCACCTACATCTTTTATTTGGATTACGACTAAACCCATTTTGTGAGTGTGAGAAAAAGATGTGGTGTGTGTTCTCTCTTTGTTCATGTAAGAAAGGATGATCGAACTATGGATGTAATTCCTTGCTATTGTTTACCTTTAGAGGACTTTCCTCCCTACTTCGAAAGGAGGGAGCGACCCAAGCGATAACGAAGTAAAGCCAAGTTCTTACAAACTGCGATATAAATGTGTGGTTGCAATAAAAATTGTGATCAATGGGAAGCGGTACATGATAGCTCTCCCCCAACATATTAATGATGTGTAAAGCCATTTTTCTAAGGGTTGGGAGACCTCTCACAAGGATTTTATCATTATACCCCCTAAACTAGAAGCCCTTATTATGAACCTTTGTTTAGAATCCAAAAATCCTTAATACTTGTTGGTGCAAGATCAGTCATTTTGCAGCCATCCCACATTCTTACTATTCAATTGTAGAAATAGAAAAATCCTTTTGATCTTCGGATTTTAAGGATTTTGAGATTTGGTGGTCTCGAGAAGTGTGTGTCGTGGAGGGGAGCCAGTGTCACCAAATCTCTAATTGTTCGTATTGTTTAGTGTTTGGAGAAATCCAAGTGGGAATTTAACAAGTATAGCCATTTCGAACCTAGGATTGTAAGTGATTGTGAGTCAGTTTGATATATTTCTTGGTTCCAAAATGTCACAAAAAAAAACATTCACTATCTTCAAAATTTCAAACACTTTGGTTTAAAAATGGATGCCTCTTGATTTAGCCTCAAGATAGTATTGCTTGTCCTAAGGGTTTCTATCCTTAGCAATTTCAAAATATCTTGACTTAATCTTAATCCATATTTTCTAAAGATAACATAGGAAATTATGACTCTAATCTCATGATTTTCTCAAAATGGACATTGTGAAAGTTGTGATGTTTTTGACATAAACATTTATTTTGAAAAAATATTCAAGATGAGTGTTTTTAAAATCAATTCACTTAAGCGAGATAAACTTGACTCAATTTAACCCCACATGACCATTTGGAGACCGATTGCTCCCGTTCTACAACCTAAACTTACAGTTCTATTATCATTGAGCCAAACTTTTAATACATTGAGGGAGAACAAATGGATATTATCAGTAGTTTTAGAACATTCACTTTTGAAACTAAGGAAACTTCCAATCAATGTAGAATTGCTGCAACTATCTTGGATAAAGAAGAATGAAGAGCGAATATTTTGGCTAGAAGGCATGTATTACCACCTCCTGCATGACAATAAATATCTTCTTCTTCTTTAATGATCTCATGCAAAATAAAAACCCCAAGACAAGCTCTATCGGTCATCATTTCAAACTTAGGCACCTTAGTTCAAGAGCCATCAAAAACCGCACTTGAACACTATACAAAAACATTAAAAAATTATTGGTGAAATTTTATGAACGTGCACTAAGAAGACATCCAAACATGTATGCATTCTTTATGGGTCAAAATTGAGATCTTTTTCAAGATAATCAACCTATCTAAAACATTGGACCTTTTTATGGTCTTGAACTTCTCTAAATGATCCATCACACAATCATAGTCCATGAAGTAAAACTTGCATCCTATCATCACAAACATAGATACCATAATTCAAAGTTTGGCAAGAAGTGGGCTATAATACTTAACCACAATCATTACTGTTTGTTAACAAACTACTATACTCGAGCTAGGAGGAGGAGAACAGGTTTAAACATCCCCATTTATCCTCTCATCTAAGTCAAACATTGGGTCTTTAGTATTGGAACATTTTAGAGGTCTAGCATCATTCTCACTACCTTGGTCTCAGAAAATAAAGGTTCACTCTAAGTCAAAAATTGGGTCATACATTTCATCCACCCCTTTATAAACTTTCATCCTTCACCTCATCTATCTTTACAAAAAATTTGATCATACAAATACTCCTTTGACTTAAACATCAATCATACCAACATCTAACTTGGCTATGTTGTATGTGAAATGTATCCTTTTCCATGCACCTATCTAAGTTAGTTATCATCCTTGAGCTAGTTTATCTTGAAGGTCACAAGTCTACCCTAAAGATTCTTGATTTTATCAACATCTTTTATCCTAACATCAAAACATCAAAATCAAGTCAAAAGTGTTGTCCAAAAATGATTGCAATGATTACTTTCTATATCACCCATATTTTCATCCCCCATTATCATCATTGCTCCAAAAAGGCTTAGAGAATCCCTCTTACCTAGAATTGAGTCAACTAGAGAGTTCAAACATTACAAATCTCAACAAAACTCTCCCACTAGTGACCCAAAATTTATGGTAAAAACAAGATCACAATATAAGAGAATCATGGAGAAAACAAAAAACACATTTACCTCAAGTGATCCAAATCCTCTAGAATTTGACCCTAGAAGCCAAGTCACACCATCAAAACAACTATCATCTCTGATAGGACCATATGAGATCGAAGATGTCACAAACAATCCATTTTAGCTCACTAAGGAAGAAATCATGGAATATCAATCCTTTGAAAACATAGCTCCTATTTCTCCATCATTCATGGCACAAAACTTGGCATAAGGCTTCATCACTCCACCATTGGGGATAAATCAAACATCTACTCCTAGTCTTGCATCTAGCCTTGCTAAGGAATTCAGTCTAACTCTTCCATTTGAAAGCAGTACACTTGTGGGTACTCTTGATACCAAGCCCCCACCTCCAACAACCACTTGGACACCTACCTTTGGTGCTCCTCCCAGGCCTAAAAATTTGAAACAACTGCATAACTCTCTTGACCCTCATTACTCCACCACCACCTCCACCTATCAAGGAAACCCATCTTCATCCACATCCATGAGTACCCCAAGTGTTCCCAACATCACGCAAATAAATATGGACCAAGTATCTCAAGATAGTACTCAAGGACATGGAAATACTATATCATAGACTAAACCCTCAATACAAATGGGGACATCTTTACCCATTCCTTCTATTTGCTTAGCTATACCATTGGAATTGCAATAGACATCCAACCCATCTATCATCAATCAAAACTAAACCAACTCCTTAGTTATGAACCCTATCACCCAAGGAAATACCTTGACCACATCCCAAGCACAAAGAAATCCCCCAAGAATTGGTCAAGGGAATCATTTCAATCAACATGGACTCAAGGTCCTAATATGTCGACACCATTGCAAAATCTAATGAAAAAATCCACATCCTTCTCTGCAGTCCCCTTCACTATGAAAAATCAAATGGGGTCTCAAACTTACATTGCTCCATCTCAATCAACCATTTTCCAAGGAATGTTGAACCAAGGAAACTCCCAACCTCTCATCACTAGCTTATAACCCATCCAAAACATCAACACCCACAATCCATTGTAGATGTTCCAACAACCAATTGGTCCTATATCGCAAAATCATGCCTTAGCCTTACAACAACCACAACAAGCTTATGAACAAGCCATCCAATAGAAGCAACAACAACAACAAGAATCCTTAGCCACACAACAACAACAAAAACAACAAGCTTATCAAGCATCCTTAGTAGCACAACAACAACAACAAAAAGCCTATCAAGAATCCTTAGTAGCACAACAAAAAAATCAAGCCATAATAGAACAACAACAAAAATAATACAAACATCAAGCCTTTGCGGTGCAACAACAACAACAAGCCTTAATATCTCAACAATATTCCCAACATCAGAAACAACAACAATAGAAAAGTTCCTACTATAACCGTCAACAAAACATCATCAATACAAATACATTAGGAACATACCCATCAATACTGCAACCACCTTCACATAATATCACACCACCATACACTCCATGCAACACATCATCATATCAAAATCCCATATACAACACATCCATCATCCCATCATATGTTCCTCCACCAAATCCACAGGGTGATCTAGCTTCGCAACTCAAGGCACTATCGCAAGAAATGAAGGACCTTCGAATACACAAGACAAAGAAGCCCCATACATAGAATCTTTGTCCTTATCCATTTGACTGAAACATTGCAATGGTGCCATTTCCTCCCGGGTTTGAAATACCCAAATTTGATAAATACAAAGGGAGAGGAAGCCCCATGGACCATGTCAAAGAATTTAATGTCATGTGTATGGAGGTGGCCTATAATGATTCATATCTAATGCATCTCTTCCCTTGAAGCTTGACATGTCTTGTTATCGATTGGTTTTCTCATCTATCTCTCAGCATCAATTTTTTTCAAGAAATCACTCATAAATTCATCGATCACTTCTCCTTCAACCTTGAAATAGAAGTTAGTCTAGAAGATTTTTACACTCTCAAACAAACTAAAGGAGAATCATTCGCCAATTTCTTACAACGATGGAGACAAAAGGCTAGTAAGAGCAAGTGGACCCTTCCCGATGAAAAATAATTGGGAATCATCATAGCCAATCTGGATCTCGATCTCTCTTTCCACTTAAAAATGCAATGCATCACATCTTATGATGAGTTTTTCCCTCAATCCCTTAACATCAAACGATCTCTAATCTCATAGGGAAATAATCAGGCTTACAACCAACCATCAACTAGTTCAAATGAAAAACATCGTGTCTGGGCTAAAAAGAAAAATGTGACAAATGATGGTGTGGTAGATGCTAAGGAAGTCCTAAGTGCTCCTAGACCCAACAACAATCAAGTTGCTAATATACAACTGACTCTGCACTAAACAACACCCCCTCAGAACAATCAAATCAACAACATTGAGATGCAACAAAGGCGAACTACCAACAAAAACAACTATCCTAAGGGTGATCCCACAAAGCTGGTTTACAATTTCTGAGAGGAAGTGATTTTTGCTGAAATCACATATTTTTAGAAAATATAATGATTTAAGTCTTAAAAAGTTCCATTTTAAGGATTCCAATTGAAGATGGTTTGATCAAACCACCTTAGATCAAACCCCCTTGGATAGTACCTTGCTAGTTTTAAACTATACCTATAAATGAGTCTCCTTTACACCTATCAAAATGTTGATTAAAAATCACTTTTGATTTAACTTTTGGGGGATCAAATGAATTCATTTAAAATTTATTTCAAATTATTATGGTATTCCTTAGAATGAGCTATCCAATAAATATAATTTTAATATGTTTTGGTTTTATTATGTATTTGTTTTTTTAGTTTTATCAAACATAGGTTTTTCATCAAAAATGAAGGTCTCTGTTCTACACATGTGGAAAAATAGCAAATTATTAAAATATATATATTTTAAATATTTTTGTGCTAGGTATTGATGTCCTTGATCCATTAAAAATAAATAAATTGAATTTCGATACATACATAAAAAGTTATGTTGTATACAGTCTGCCTATGTCTGAATTGCAATTGGTTTGATTTTGTAACTTGATTAAGGAAAAAATATTCAATAAAAAACTATGAGACCAAATGAAAGTGCAATATATCATAGTTACAAATCTAAATTTGAAAAAATTAGAATTTTATCCTTCGTACAAAAAAAGTCATGTTGTATACGGTGAGCGTCACTTTTTAAAAATGTTGTTTTCTAAAAAAAAACCAATTTTTGTGGGAGATGGAAAAAGAAGTGCAATCTGATTCAAAATTTTTTGAAAAACATATTTTTAGAATCTACAGACAAAATGTGATAAGACTCTAGTTTGCATCATCTTCAAATTCCTCACGGTTTAGCCGCTATAGGTGCCCGAATGTGAAGATTTAGTTAAAAATAATAATTTCAGTGTCCAGTTTGGCCAAAAATTGTAAACCACTATTGTGGGATCACCCCTAAGTGCAAGTACACACAGTTATCTGAGCCCATCGAAACCATCATGAAAAAGTTGGTAGAGTCAAATCTAATAACATTACCCAAATTTGAAAACTATCAAGAGCCATTAGAGAAACCATCCTAGTGCAACAAGAATGATCTTTGTGACTTTCACAAAATCAAAGAATACAAAACAAAAAATTGCATGAGACTTAAGAAACTTATCCAAGACCTCATAGAGAATGACACCATCTCTATTGAAGTACCAACTAGGAATCAGGATCTCAAGATATACAAGAACCCTATGCTAGATCATAACAAAGGGAACAAAAATGGAAAAACTAAGGATTACAAACACATACAACATAGCTATGCAAACATGGTTGCATCATGTGATAGTGTCATTACAGTCATCACCATCAAAGGACCTAGTTCCGAGTGTGGAGTCACAATATGGCATGGAAAGGTCACTATCTAAGGCATCCCATCTCATTCTAGGGAACAACCTACTTTACCAACATCAAATCCCAACAAGTATAATCTCCTAGAGCAGCTAAAGAAGACCCCAACACTGATATCAATCTTAGAACTATTGACGCTATCTCCCACACGTAGCGAAATCTTAGAGAAAGCCTTATCAAAGTCATTTGTCCCTAAGGATATTGATACATATTAGTTTCAAGCTATGGTATATGACACATTACGGATCATCTTCTTACCTTTTCCAAACAAGACCTACCATCACAACCATCTCATAATCGTGCTTTACACCTTGAGGTCTACATTCATAACTAGAATAATAACTAGAATAAGGTCAAAATAGTCTTTGTAGATGGAGGTGTTGGTCTACTCAGAAGATACTATTGAGAAAACAAAGAGTACCACCATCAGGTCCTATGACGATCAAGAGCAGATATCACAAGGAATCATTGCAATACCCACTCAAGTGGGACCTATCATTGTAGAAACTACATGCCAAGTGCTAGATATTGATCTTCCATACAACATCCTTCTTGACCGACCCTAGATACATGGCTTAAAAGTTGTTGCCTCGAACTACTATCAATGTGTTAAGTTTCCTTTCAAGGGTAGAGAAATTACCATCTATGGAGATAATGAGCCTTTTTACCACTCCAAGAATCTTGAGGCCAAGTTCTATAAGATACCCCAAGTACCTAAAAATTATGAAGGGCCTACATCTATACCTACCACATTTTTTGATCTATCATCTCTTGCATCTAGCTCAGCAACAAATACACCCATTATACAAAACATTCCTAACATCAAAGCAATGATCCAGGATGATGGTTGTGGAAAATATAGACTATTAAAGGATACCTTTGTCTTAGGATAATTATCTCCTCCTCAATCTCATGGGAAACCCACATCTAGCAATAAAGAGCTTAAAACCATCAAGATGGTAGCTACTTCCTTCACCAAGTGGGGGGATCTAAATCAAGAAGATGTCAACAAGGAGGATTTCTCTAAACTCCTCTATCAGGATGAATGACCTATCCCTATTCTTCCTATGTAAGATGACAATAAAGGCTTACAACTCATGAAGGGAATATGTTATACCAAGAATGAGAAACTGGGATAGAATGACAATGGCTTTCTAGAACCTATCATTCATGTGAAATGATTAAAGAATCTTGGTTTAGGTTGTACTACTAGCAAGCTTACCCTTACTAGCAAAGGTACTTCCATTAAACTGGTCAATTCTTCTTCTTGGTTATCTACAATGCATGATACAACTTTAGATGACTTCCCCCTTGATATGGGTGACCTATTTGGAAAAAAATCCCTCTTCATGATATCCATTGCATCCTTTGCTCCAAATGATTAGCCAACTAAACTACACCTTGTATACCCGCAACTTATTGACATGGACCAACAAGGACAACCGATTCTAGATTTATTCAAAAATGATGAAGTAATCTCAAAATTGATGGGACTCCATGACAATCTATCATGGGTAGATCACAAAATAGGTTTCGACATAGAGATAGACACGGGGGCATACTATGGAGAGATGATTAAATCCTTTAGTCACAAAATTAATGAAATTCAACCAACATGCAGTTCCTTGAGTGAAAACCACACTATGGCACAAGGACGTATTTGAGGGTGAAAACCTCTCTGAGGTGCCCAAGGATGAGGGATTCAATCTCCCCCTTAGTACAATGCATCTTGATAAGTCAACAGTGCTAGCATAAAATGCTATCCCGATCAATCTAGGAACAAAAGAAGCACCTAAGACCATTTTCTATGTTGAATCCCTGTTGCATGAAGAATAGAAGAACCTAGCAACATTCTTCAAAGAGTGGATAGCTAACTTTGCATGGTCATAAATAGATTTTCCTAGGCTCGATCCTAAAGTAGTTGTGCATCATTTAGCAATCTATCCCAAATCCAAGCCAGTCAAGAAAAAGTTAAGAAAGATGCACCCTCAGATAACACTCTTGTTGAAACTAGAGTTACAAAAAATTATGGATGTTGGGTTCGTCTGACCAATAGATTATCCTAAGTGGGTTTCAAACCTGGTGCTAATCTCAAAACCCATTGGGGGCATCAAAATCTGCACTAATTTTAGGGACTTAAACAAAGCATGCCCTAAGAATGATTTTCCTCTTCCCAATATTGACCTCATCATGGAATTAACAACAAGGCATGAAATTCTATCACTCATGGATGGTTTTTCAAGCTACAATCAAATCATTATCACCAAGGAGGATCAACATAAAATTGTATTCACTTGTCCATGGGAACATATTGTTGGAACATGATGCCATTCGGGTTAAATAATGCAAGATAAACCTATCAAAGAGAAATGACCCTCATCATCCATGACATGATCCACAAAACAATTGAAGATTATGTGGATGCTATTTTGGAAAAATCAAGGAAAAGAAGTGAGCACATAATAGTTTTAGGACCCATATTTGATAGACTTGAAGAATATAAGGTATGAATGAATCCAAAAAAGTGTGTCTTTGGGTTTACAAAAAGGAAACTACTTGGCTTTATCATCTAACAAAGAGGGATAGACATTGATCTAGCAAAGGTGAAATAAATCCTCGAGATGGAACCACTGCAAACACTAAAATAGATGAGAGGATTGCAAGGAAGATTGTAGTCTATCAGAAGGTTCATATTGCAGCTATCAGATAAGATCCACCCCTTTTCACATCTTCTCCATAAAGGGATAACCTAAAAATGGGATGACAAGTGTGATAAAGCTTTCTAGTAGATCAAAGATTATCTACTAACACCTCCAGTGCTCATGCCACCAATACCAAACAAGCCATTGATCTTATATATATCATCAACATCAATAGCACTAGGAGCTCTTCTAGCCCAACATGATAAAAATGGAAAGGAAAGGGCTATCTACTACATCAACAAAACCTTGGTGGGCTATGAAATGAAATATTCATCTATTGAGAAAGAATACCTAGAAGTAGTTTTTACTTCACAAAAATTCAGACATTACATTTTGTCACATCAAATTAAGCTCATTGCAAAGATAGACCCATTGAAATACCTATTATCCAAGGCAACTCTCATAGGGAAAATGGCCAAATGGGTGATGATCTTAACTAAATTTATCATATAATATGTGGAGTGCAGGGAAATGAAAGGACAAGTGATCACATACCAATTAGCAGAATCACCTATTTATACAGAGAACCCCTTGGTATCTGAGTTTCCTAATGAACCAATGTTCCTTATCAACCTCATAGATCAGTTGAAAATGTACTTTGATGGATTTTTCACCCAACATGGATCTGGAGTAGGCATTTTTTTCATCACCCCTCAAGGTGATTATATCCAAAATTCATACAGGTTATCATTTGCTTTCACTAACAATATTGTTGAATATGAAGCCCTAATCATAGGTCTAAGGATAGTGATTTAGTGGCAGATTTAGGAGATGAAATTTTACGGAGACTCACAACTGGTTATCAACCAAGTCAATGATGACTATCAAACTAAAGATGACAAGCACACCCCTTACAAGAATATGGTAGAGAATATCAAAGATCTCTTTATAGACATAACTTTTGAGTAGTTTCCTTGCTTGAATGACAGAGCAACAGATGCCATGGAAACAATTGGATCACTATTGGACATACCAAACAACGTACTCCAATGTGAATTCTTGGTAGAACAACTTCTCATGCCAAATTTCAAAATCCTTGAACTTGAATTCACATGTGTCATTATTGGTCCTAGATCCCTGTGGTATCATGAAATCTTTACCTATCTTAGCAGAGGAACACTCCCATGTAATATCACCTCAAACTTTAAAAAGACCTTTTTCAAAAAGGTATCCCGATTTGTGATTCTAGGTGATACCCTATACTATCGAAGCATTAGAGGAACATTACTGTGATGTCTTAACCAATAGGAAGCCTTAACTACTTTAAGAGAAGTAAATGATGGCATATGTGGTTCCCATTCTATTTGTATAACGTTAGTTAAGAAATTATTGAGGATGAGGTACTACTGGCCAACCATGGAGAAGGAAGCTCATCAGTATTTGTAGAAGTGTGTCCATTGGTAGCAACATGGAGATTTGATCCATGCACCAGCTCAACAATTGCAACCAATGATCACACTGTGGCCCTTTTCACAATGGGGACTTGACCTCATAGGAAAAATCACTCTAACATCATCTGATGGCCACAAGTTTATCATAACCGTCATTGAGTACTTGACTAAGTGGGTAGAAGCCATTCCTATGACCTATATAATAGGGAAGAAGATTGCCAAGTTTATCTTGAATTACCTCATCTACCGTTACGGTGTCCCACAAACCCTAATCTTAGATAATGGGACACCCTTTAAGAATCAAGATGTGAAAGAGTTGTTCCAAATATTCAATATCCAAAATCGATTCTCTAACCTGTATTATCCACAAGGCAATGGCCAAGCAGAGGCTACAAATAAAACTATCTATAAAATCCTAAAGAAAAAAGTTAATGAAGCTGGCCATGATTGGCATTTTCAATTAAATACCACTCTCTAGGCCTATTGAACCAGTATCTGCACACCAACAGGTGCAACCCCTTTCTCCTTGGTCTATGGATCAAAATTTATCCTACCTTTTGAGGTTGATAACCCATCACTATGAGTGTCACTACAAAACCTGATCACCAATGAAAAATATAGAGTATCTCAATTGAATGAGATATAGTTCCTAGACGAGCATCATCTCGATGCCCTCAATCCCCTGTAGGTATACCAAAACTGACTGAAATGGAGATATAACAATAAGATCAAATATAGGTCTTTCCAAGTAGGGGATCTTATCCTAAAGCAGAATCAAAGGAATCTACCAAATCAGGACAGTAAAGGAAAATTTGAGCCTAACTGGTTGGGTCCTTCATCGTCACAACATGTTATAGATTAGGAGCATATAAAATATCAACACCTAAAGGTGAACCCTTGTAGGATCCAACTAACAACTTGCATCTTAAAAAGTTTTATGCCTAGTCTTGAAGGGTATAAAACTTGAAAATACAAAAAAATCAAAAAATGATCAAAATCCAAAAAAATAAAAGAAAAAGGATTGAAAAAGTAAAGAAAAATATCATCCTCTAGTGAAAACCACTTCAGTGGCACTTTGGGCAAGTACCTTGGTGAAAACCTGGAAAACAGGCACTTTGCATAAATAAAGCACCTCCATCTACTATTTGGCTCTTTTTTCCTATCATTCTTTGCACTACCATTCATCCATCACCTATTTGCATCCTTATCATAGCTTGATGATGTGAAGTATCATATGCATTTAGTACTTCTTGGCATATTCAAATGGTCAGTTTGTCCAGCCTATATCAAAGTAGTTAATCATGTCATGTTGGGGACAATTCGTTATGGGTCATATCGGGTTATTGTATATCTTTCAGTAAACACCAAAAATATTTATAAAATCTTATAAAAAAATCCCAAAACATTCATAAAATATTCATCAGAAAATCCAAAAACACTTGAAAAATCCTGTACAACTAAAATCCATAAACACTCAGAAAATTGTAAAGGCCAAAATCCAAAACATCCAAAAAACATCAAAATCCCTAAAAATTTCAAAACATAAAAAATCCAAAACCGTCCCCTTGTCAAAATATGTCGTATTTGATCTTGAACGTAGGCAAGGCCATCATTGATGTGCCCTCGAGACACCCTAGGTCAGTCCTTTAGGAGTCCTTCATAATAAACTAACTTTTCCATCATTGTTCATATGTTCATCCTGTAAATGGGTCGAGTCAATCAAACTGTGTGGTCTCTGCATATATAACGTAAGAAAGGCTTATCTTTGATCAACCCTCCCTAGGATAGGTCTTTTAGGTTAGGTCCTTGGTCGAAAATCCCAAAACATTCAAACAATTTTGAAAATCCCTAAACATTTGCAAAATCTTGAAAAGCTCTAAACATTCAAAATTGAAAAATCCAAAAACATTAGAAAACATTCAAAAGACCTAAACAACCTCAAATAGTTTGGAAAATTCTAAAAAAGTCTCAAATAATTTAGAAACCAAAACATTCATAAACTTTCAAAAAGACCAAAAACAACATCAAAACATCTTCAAAATACCAAAAACATTGAAATATTCCAAAAAAAATCCAAAACCACCCATCCCATTTCGATTTCACTCGTAAAAAACCTTCACCCCTAATAAATCAATCGTCACCTTCAACCTTTGGAAAATAAAATAGAAAGCAAGTATAGCAAGTCATAAAGTGGGAACCTAATTGTCAAAATCTAAAGTCTATATCATAGGTAAATACGTCAGTGAAGTTTGTATCAACGACTCATCTTAGCATCATCATCCTAACATCAAACAACCATCGGATCAACATGTCCTAGGATGTATCCTTCCTACAATGGGCATCAGTATCAATTATCACTTTAGCTAAATTACACAAGGTAAGAGATGTAGATAACACTAACTATTTGTCTTTGATATTTTCTTGTGATTTATCTTAATGACCCATTCTAAGGACCTCTCAATGATGTCTATCAAAATAATTTAGAGAGAAAGGAATGGGGCATCAATCATGATCTTTTGTTTGTTGTGCTTGTGGATATTCTTATAATATAATCTTGGCGTATACTTGCTTAGTTGTGTGTAGGAAGGTTGTTTAGGGTATGTTGTTGACTATTGTGTATGATTTGGTCCAATAAATTTTAAGATTCTAACTTACATTCCAATGAGGTTTCCGTATGTCAAAATGTGAACAAGAACTATCCAATCTATTTGCACAATCAAATTCCATTACACTAGATACAACGTCATATTGGTTATCAATACCTTGATGCACATCGTGTCTATGTGTTATATCAAACAATAAGGAATGATGAAAAATATCAATCCCGATATGTGAGCACCTCATCATCCTACATTCATCCTTCATCTTGCATTGTCTTGTCACCATCTCTAATAAAGTCTCGATAGATCATGGACTTGCTGGATCTTTTGAAGCAATCATCAAAATCAATGGCTATTAATTATTTATTCTTCTATCTTCTCTCCAGACTAACCTGGTATCATGACAGTAAAAAAAACATCATCAATGCATCCATCCTGCATCCACAAATCATCATCATACATGCATCTCATAAATCATAGCATAATCATAAAACATTCATCAACATAATCATTGCATATCACATCATACATTTTGCAGCATCATTTAAGTTGTGTTGAGTAATATATATTTGTTATTCTAAGCATATTAAATCATTACATATCATACATGCATTACATATAGCATAAGCATCGCATTAACCATACATATGCATACATCCTCATCTCATCATAAAACAGTATAGAAAATACAAAAAATAAATGCATCCACCTCATTTGCATCCATAAAATTTCCATCACATATCATACATGACTATATCGTATCATGAAAAGAATACTGAAAAATAATATATCACATATCGCATAGGCATAAACAAATTAGATCCATACATAATCAAATACGTGCACATCATTGCATCCATATAGCATAAGCATGAAATAAAGTGAACACATCACATCATAAATCATGCATATGTGTATCATATATATATCAAAAAATATTTTCATGGTACAAAATTTGAATCAGTGTATGTATATCAATGACAAGTACAATATCCATGAGGCTATCAAAAAAGAGCCCATGAATGTTTATCAGTGACAATGAATCGGGCAACAAAAGAAAAAATTGTCTATACAAAACAACTAGCCTTGATAGCTGCTACCCTCTCTAGCCTGCCTCTTAGGCTAAACCTCAACTCTCAGTTGTGCATCACTCCATTGCAAAAATATAGGTTGTCTAAGTGCCTGAGGTACATCTCGGTGATAGTGCATCCTATAATATGCGACGTTTTTCATGGCCTCCTAGTATAATTTGGTTGAAAAAATCCTACCATGTGTGTCCATCATCATAGCTTCTATCTGTTGGTGCCGACCAACCTCTTGGTCCCTCTTTGCAGTCATGGACTATAGCTGTTGTAAGGCTTGATCTCTCTCAGCAGTAATACCCAAAACTTGTTGGTGGGCCTGATCTCACTCACTAGTCAAAATCTAAAACTGCTGCTACAACTATTGTATCTGTGCATCCCTTACATCTGGTGGTGGTGGTGGTGGTTTTTCCTACTATTGTACCACTGGAGGCTATTATGGAACCTACTATCCCACTGGAATAGCCCCCAGAACTTGGCCATCTTGGCCACCCTGTTCTTTTCCTCTCGCCCTCTGCCTCTGAGTCTCCCTTGGGTAGGAGAACCCGCTATATCTATTAGCCATGGGGGAGGGACAAACCAAGCATCATATGCTAGTGTAGTCTATTGTGCCACCTGACCCTAATCATAGGACCAGGGCTGAGCCACTAATTTTCTAAAGCTCTCGACTATCTTGGGAGATGGAATGGTTGGTCCCCATGTAGGAACCTCTCTAGTTGACCTGGACAAACTGGCCCTGTACCCATCATCTAGCCTATCTTGAATGTCTCCAAACTGACGAGCAACCCTATCTGGTAAATACTGCTCAATAATCATATGCTTACGACCCTGCATATATCGGATATGTTATCTCTCAAAAACGCAGGCTAGATGCCTCAAGAAGATGCCAACTTCTTGATACGCTTTAGGGTAACAGACAAGGTTAAGAAAACTCAACCTTCTACTCTTTAAGGTAATGCTGAACCTAGGTGGGTATACCTAATTGACTCAGGAAAGCTCAATCTTATTCAATTAATCTACAATGGCAATTCTGAAATGAATTAACACTGGATTTAATGATTAGTACATACCAATATTTGAAAAGGATAGACTAAAAACTTAACAAGCGTGGAAAATGTGAATGAAACTTAAACTGAGAAGTAAGACCAGTGCCTTATGGGATTTACGGAGTCAAGAAAATTTCAAAGACGGGTTTATTTTACTGGCAAATATTCAAGCTATTTAGTATTTTATTTGGTTTATAACTTGTATAAACATGCCATTTATGATCACTGAGTTTCTTCTTAATAATCCCAATTTATATTCCTTGTTTATTATGATCAACACAAAGAATTTTAATCTTTGCTGGAAAGAAACAATGAATTGATCATACAAATACAACAAATGTGCATTGATGAATGATGTAAAAACTTGTTTACATAAATCCAAACAACCAGGAAACACAAAATAAGGAGACAACCTCAATAATACTAATTAATAATTACCATAAACAACTGATGCTAGAAAATGTTACGCCATTATATTAAAATTTTGTTCTTTTGATATCTCCATCATTTACATATGCTACCAGTCTTATCCCCCTTTTTTACAAAAAAGCCCCACTCTTTTGTCTCTTGAAAGCGGCTTTTATACAGGCAGAATATGAAAGGACGCGTCCCTTCAGAAATAAGATTAAACAAAATACGAAAAGCCTTGAAGACAATTAAGCCCTTGTTAACCATAAGTGAGTTGTAGCAAGGTAATCCAAGTAATCTTGACAATTAAAAGTATTTGCATCTTCAACGGCATTCTGAATTGCGGTTTCTATTCTAATCATATCTTCCACCCGCTCACTCACGTCTTCTAGAGATGTATCTTCCACAGAGGATGTCTTCATAACCTCTTTCAGCATCGCACCACACTCGTTCCTCCACCTAGCAGCATCCTTGACTTCTCTTTTAGCATCAAAAAGTGTAACCATAACTGTATTAGCAGCTTCAGTCAATCCATTTTTGTCCCCGAGCAACTCATCATAAAAATTCTGATGACGACTGATAATATTATTTGCTCCTTCAATTGCAGTGCTACCAACCTCGTTACGCATGGTCAATTCTTGAAATTTATCCATTACCCGTTCCTTCATCCTCTCATGCTCTTTTATTGCATTCATAGTAGAGGAAAAATTTCCCCACAACTAATTCAGCCAAGATGTCAAATTGACCTGCCGCTTCTTTACAATTGTTGTAATAGCATCGTACCTTCCTTGATTATAAGCACTTGATCCAACCCAATGTTCTTTTGTCTGGGAACTTTCTCCTTGAGTAAGCATTTTGGTTGGCATTGCAGGAACACCTACCAAATCTTTCAACCTATCATTCTCTCTGAGCAGTCTCTCATTATTTGCTTTATACATCTCTCGTTCCCTTATCAACGCCTGAATCTGTGCTTTATTCAATTTGGCAATATCAATACCAATTTCTGCAGTAACCACAGGGTCTACCTCTCCAACCTTTAAGGTCATGACATGACCAAATGCCTTTTCAGTATCAATCACCACTGATTTCCTATGAGATGGGTACAAAGCCCATATCATTAATGAACCTTCATCAGTGTTAAATTTCGATCCTGCATATACCTCCGTTACCTTATCCTTACCCAATTTATGCACAGTATTAGTATCCTTCAGAAAACTATCAAATACTAATGCAGAATTTAAATCAAGACTAGGGAAAATCATTACTCCAGCATTCTCCAACATTTTCCTCCCCTTTTCAGGAGTCATATTTTCCATTTCCTCATCTACACATCTTCATAATTGGTCCAGAAGCTGCTCCTCATTCCCGTATGATTGAACCAACTCCATCCTTAGTTTTTCCTTTCTCGCTTTGTACAAAATGAT
The DNA here is from genome assembly GCA_007115665.2 of Sequoiadendron giganteum. Lineage (NCBI taxonomy): Eukaryota > Viridiplantae > Streptophyta > Pinopsida > Cupressales > Cupressaceae > Sequoiadendron > Sequoiadendron giganteum. Next base: position 234,331,436 of record CM021101.1, on the reverse strand, counting down.
TTAAATTTCGAGAGTTTATAAATTCATTATTCAAAACAAATGACCTATACTCCATATGCTCTCACATCAATATTCTCTGCCTCCAAACTTCCTCGCTCCCTAACCGCAAACATATTTCTCGAAGTCCTCTGCCTAGACATCTTCCGTTATACCGTGGTACTTTACATTGAATGTTCTTCTACTTCCCGTATACATTTATCTCCAGATCCTCAGAGGTCCCTCGATTATAACTTCAACCACAAATTTTCTTCATCCAGATTGATCATATCATCAAAAGATAAAGCAATATGATGATATCTCTAAAATTAATCCTCTCCTTAGCTGAGTTGATATACCCCTCAGGATCAAAATCCTTCCTAGGTGGTCCCCTTTTCATATTGTATTGCAACAATTTATCAAGAATTGAATTATATCCTTCCTTTGCTAACACAGTGAAATCACCAAAACATAATGTGCTAGGCATGAAAGCCTGTTTCCCATATGAACTAAAAAGCATCACATTACTAAAGTCCCATATGAACTAAAAAGCATCACATTACTAAAGTCCAATTGCCTAACAATCTCCAAATAAGCAATTCTATTTGGAACTGTCCTTGGTAAAATAAAAGGAGTATCCTCAAACCCATACACCCTAATCATTGTGGCTCCCTCCAAACAGTACCAATCACCCCAATTATGATCAATTGGCCCATTGAAATCCTTTGGCCGAAGAAACCTCTTAATCTCAGGGGTTAATGAGTAATTACAAGGATGTCTATACAATTTGTATAAAGTTTTCACAAAATACTCTTCAAAATGAATGAAATTAGAGTTAACAAACCTGCTATCCCAAATAGCAGTCCACAATTGAATAGGCAATGCTTCACCCTCTTTTCCAACCTGAGAAATCTTCATCTCTGATGGCCATACTCCCAACTCTTGTCCATAATACAACACTAAGTGCATCAGTATTGAATAATGCCTTAAATGAACAATAGAAGCTCCACTCTTTATGGCAATCAACCCTGAATCAAGCTCTTTGCCAATATATGAAGCATAATCAAATGGCCTGGAGTTGTGATACTGGATGTCTGCTGTGATAACCATTGGCACAATTGACATGAGCTCTGGGGCATCCATTCCCAATACTTGACATACTGAAAAATATGTATACTTCATATAAGATTCAAACAAATCTACATGATAAGGAGGCCCCTCAGAATCTTGTAACGGTTCTAAACTGTTACCCCTTTTAATCCTATGAATAGGCAACCTCCAACCCTTATATGTTGTATCCATTCATGAAAATTCTTTCTCCAACTCTTCACAATTGATTTCCTCATTACAAAACCCTTCTAGCTTGAAAACTTCACCTATGGCTTCCCGGGATACATGTATCTGTGGCTTTCCGGATGGGTCACATATAGCCTTATGCTTTGGATCATAGTTATCAGCAAGAAGTTTTACCAATTTCGTATTCACAAAGACATTAGGGCATACCAGTTTCCCCACATTCAATTTCCATGGGTTGCAAACTAGTTCAAAACGGTGCCTTCTATGATAATGGAAATTGAAAAGCTCGTAACCCCTAATTGCAGTCCATACATCACCTATGAACTTACATTTGTCATCCAATTTATCTACCTCAGCCCTAAGCTGTGCAGATCTCCTTGCTTTTGGGCCCGAGCCAGGCAGTTGGTCAATAAGATCCTGATTTAATCTTCTCTCAACGCCCTCCTGTTCTGTATCAACCTTTTGCTTTTTTCCTTTTGATGAGCTGGTCACAGCCAGCTTTCTACCTTTACCCTTTCCAGAACCAGAGGACTCCATTTTTTAAAATTTATATAATCGAAAACACAAGAGCCAAGAAATAATCACTTACAGTCTTATACTTTGAGCTTTTCAAATTGAGAATAGCCCTGGTTCTCTGCTTCTCACACCAACTCTTCTGCAATCATTTCGGATAAAAGAAATGATTCAATTCCTACTGTATTATTCTTTCGCGCCATTAATGAAACATGAACGAACATCAATTTGAAACTGGCACTGTCGCATCAGATGCCCCTTCAATAAGAGATTTTCAAATCTGGGGCGAAATCATATTCAACGTCTATCACATCCTTTCGTCAAGATAAAAGTATAGTCTTATCAAAATTTAGACTCCAAATATGACAACTGCTACTCCATTTTACATGTCGTCATAACATTCTGAGTCGGGGAGACATCACATAGATTCCACCATCTCACACCGATATACATCCCCTTCACACTGTGGTTACCAAGAAACTTTACCAGTCTGGCCGAAAACTTAACACTTTGGCATATCCTCTGAACTCGAACCACTTTGTTGATGTAACATTTGAACCTCGATGAAGCTTATGCCGAAGGATCCTTTTCTTAGTGATACATATCTCCATCGGTATATATTTCGAGTCAGCAAGACACCAATACCTTTTCCAGCAGTCCCAAGATTTCCTTACATCAAGTTCGACAAAACAAATGTGACCTCGCCAAGACTCTCCTCGAAGATTTTAAGTCACATCAAAATATTTTGCATATAAGTCAATCGGCAAGACATAAGGATGTCGCTATGACTTCATGCCGATACTTATTAGTTAGGCCAAAATGACCCCTCCATATTCCAGTCGGCAAGACTTACTAAGCTCGCTGTGATGTTATGACGATGCTCCAACATATGTCGGTATGAGTCTTTTAGTTGCCGAAACATTCTGCAAAGTCCCGCCGACTATCTGCAACCAATACATGTTAATGATAACACATCTCGGGAAGACTTCTACCATGTCTTGCCGATAGGGATCTTTTAATGAAACAAAAGGGAACAAGTGAATTCAAGAAGGGTCAAACAACATATAATAGGCCAATTAATGACATGAGGAGATTTTATGCTTAATGTAAGGGCTTTAATGATGGAACCTCACAAATACAATAGGCTGTAAAATTTAAAATTTCTACAGTTCCAACAGTGGCTCCATCTGGGGATGAATGATAGCAAGATCATTGCAAGGATTCAGATCTTCTGGGTGAGCAGACCAATATCAAGATGATGAACATAATGGAGTAAAAGGCAAGGCAACAAAACAAAGGACCCTATACTACTGTGCGTGGAAAAGAAAATAAAAAGGGATCATCAAGAGTTGTCCATGCACTAGCAACTCCCAATCCCCAGAATTGTTTTAAGAGAAAAATTGTTTCAGGAACTTCCCATGTACAGGCAATTCCTGATCTTCACCTACCATATTTTGCAAATAATATGAATCTTCTCCTTTCTTTCCAACCACCACAAAAGGCCCAAGCCATAAAGCTTCAAACTTCCCATGTTTTCCCTTTTCCTGGCACCTCGCATTCCACATCAGTACCAAATCACTCTCCCCAAATTTCCTATCTTTTTCCCTTTTGTCAAATAAATATTTCATCTGTGCCTACAATTTCACATTCTGATTTTGAGCCACCCTCCTTATTTCATCCAGTTCAGCCAACTATTCCATTCTCTCCTCCATAGGTTCAGGAATATCCAAATCTTCTTGTAGAATGAACTTGTAAACTGGTAACAAATTTTGTAAAGGCATCCTGGCCTGTGTTCCATATACTAGTTCAAATGGAGATTTCCCAATTGCCTTCTTCATCGTAATTCTATCAGCCCATACGGCTAGTCTTAATTTTGAATCCCAAGCCCTTTTATTTTGATCAAGCATCCTTCTTATAATCTTCAGGAGGCTCTTATTGCTAGATTCTGCTTGTCCATTGGCCTGTGGATGATAAGGGGCTGCATAAGATATGTTAATACCATATGTGCTACAAAAAATCCTGAATTCATCTGATCTGAAACACATTCCATTATCAGTGATTAATCTTGCTGGTGCACCGAATCTAGTAATGATATTATCCATCAAGAACCGTGTCACCACCTTACTTGTAGCCTGTTTGGTTGGAATAGCCTCTACCCACTTGGTGAAATAATCGGTGGCAACTAATATCCAACTATGCCCACCACTCGATTTTTTTGGTATTTCCCCAATGAAATCAATTCCCCATTGATGAAAAGGGGCATCAGCCTGCATGGGCCGAAGTGGCAAGGCTCCCTGATATTTCAACTTTCCAGAGAATTTCTGGCAAGCCTCACATTTCCTTACATGCAAAAAAGAGTCATTAAAGATTTTCGGCCAATAATATCCTGCCCTAAGAATCTTCTGAGCAGTTGTTTTTGCTAAGTAATGCCCTCCACAAACTCCTTCATGCATTTCACCTAAGACATGCTGAGACTGAGATTCATCGAGACACAACAACAATATACCATCCCTATTTTTCCAAAATAAATCTCCATTCATAAAAACATATTTAGAAGCCTGTAACTTCAATGTTCTTTTCTGGTTATCATTCATTTGTTCTGGACACTTCATGTATTTAAGATAATACACAATATCTGTATACCAATGAGTATGTTCAATGCTTGCAATTAGATTCTCCTTTTCAGCATTGCAAACCTGATTTGCTTCAATATTTGTTTCTGCCATTAATTTAGCCAAGCCTTGACCTCTAATTAACTTAGTAATCTGCACCTCTATATCAAACTCCTGGATTCTGTTAATCCACTTACATCTTTTGCTCATTACTTCAGACTGTGTCAGAATATCTTTGACTGCTGAGTGAGGAACATAAGCAACTACCTTAGCTCCAACAAGATACGGTCTAAAATTTTTTACAGCTTTCACCAGTGCAAACGCTTGCTTTTCCATTATGTCATACTTCAATTCTGATCCTTGCAATGACTTACTGAAAAAGGATATAGGCTGTTCATGACCGTCCTCATTTTTTTGTAACATAACAGCTGCAACAGTGTGCATAGAGGCAAACGAAAAAATCTGAAAAGGTTTTGAGAAATCAGGAGATTTGAGTACAGGAGCCTCCTTGATAGCTCATTTAATATCTACAAAAGCATCCAAAGCCTCTGCAGTCCAATCTATCTTTTGTCCCCTTTTCAACATTTTGGCTATGGGCTTAACAATCTCAGCAAAATTAGGAACAAATCTCCTAATGAAATTTATTTGTCCAAAGAATGACTATATCATTTTGACATTTTTAGGGATAGGTATTTTGTCAATGGCCTCAACTCTCTCAGGGTCTATCCTGATTCCTTCCTTTGAAACAATATGTCCTAGAAGTTTACCCTCTGTGACTGCAAAATTACATTTTTGGGGGTTTAAACTAATTCCATATTCAAGAGCTTTTATAAATACCTTCTCCAAATGATGAACATGATCTTCAGCTTTCTTAGAATAAGCAGTAAGGTCATCTTGATATACCACCATGAGAATATTTATTAAATCAGCAAATGCCACATCCATGGCTCTCTGAAAAGTCGCTCCTGCATTTGTAAGACCAAATGGCATTCTTAAATAAACATATGTTCCCCAAGGGGTCATGAATGTTGTTTTGTATTGTTCAGATTCTTTAACCTTAACCTGATTATACCCAGAAAATCCATCCATCATAGATAGCAATTCACAACCTGTCACCTTATGCAGTACAGCCTCCATATTTGGCAAAGGATAATTGTCCTTAAGGGATGCTATATTCAGATTTCTAAAGTCCACACATAATCTGATATCTCCATTTTTCTTTCTGACAGGGACCAAATTTGAAACCCATGTCGAATGTCTAATAGGTTTAATAATTCCACCATCTCTGAGTTTTGTTAATTCTTCCTGCATTTTAGGCCCCAAAGTTGGATTTATTGGTCTTTGTTTTTGTCTGAATGGTTTCGCATCTGATTTCAACGGTATTTCATGTTGGAACAAATCTTCTCTGTATGCTTTTAAATCTTCATAAGACCAAGCAAATACATGTTTATATTTTCTCAATAACTCCACCAGCATTTTTCTAATCATGGGACTTATCCTTTTACCTATGTATACCCTTTTTGGCACCATTTCAGTTCCCAAATTAATTTCTTCAATATCATTTTTTCCAACTGGTGTCTGTTTCACAAAAGATCGATCATTTCCATCATATACCCTCTCAAGTGCCACCAGCCCTTTAGGGAGTTTATTGGTTTTCAGCTGTAAAACTTCTCTCCCAAATATTGTTTCTTTTCCATCAACTTCTTCAATAAAAGCATTAAAATCAATCTCCTGGGCTTCATACTGATCTATGCAGTGAAGGAATTTTAACAGATCATTATCATCATCAAAAACTTGCCAATTGTACACATTATCAGGTATAGCAGGTCTAGTCTTGAGTTCAATTTGTGATACTCCAGCCAAGGTAATATCATCTTTCTTCAATGCTACATTAGCTAAAAAATCTGCCATTATATTTTTAGACCTATCTACCCATTCAATTGAAAAGGCATCCAGCAACTCAATGGTGTCCCATACAACATTTATGTATTGCTTTAACCTTTTGTTTTTTGCTGTATATTTTGACTTAACTTGCGAGACAACTAATTCTGAATCTCCCAGGATAGCAAGCAACTTTATTTTATGTTTTACTGCTATATTTAATCCTGTTAATAGAGCTTCATACTTTGCTACATTATTTGTACATTCAAAAGTTAACAGGAATGAATACTTAAATGTAATACCTTTAGGTGAAACAAATACTATCCTAGCTCCATTTCCTTCTTGATTACATGCTCCATCGAAATACATTTTCCAGATACCATCATTATTCTGTGTAGCATGCTTCTCAATAGGATCACTATTAGTTAATTCTGGTTGTGCTGGCTCTATATTAAAACTCCCAAGGTCAACATCACAAAAACAATTGACCTGATCCTGCGGCACATAGTCAATAAGCTGATTCATTCTTGGCTCTCTGTATAATTTCACTTCTTGGCCATTCACCGGAATTGTTGCATAAGAGAGGTCGAACTGGATATTTCCACCAATGGCTATCATCCATTGCCTTGATAAAAGCATACCGAATTGAGGAGGAGTGTCTATCACTGTTACATCAATATTATAAGCCACCTGAGGATAAGCAACTAACTTGACTTCTACATCTTTCATTATACCTACCACAGGAACAGGTCGGTTATCCATTGCATAACATTTCCCTTCATATGTGTCCACCCACATACCCAACTGCTTCATCACTCCTACTGGCATAATATTTATTGCAGCACCAGAATCTATCATGCAATTCCTCAACAATTTGTTATTTATGAGTAATGTTGTAAAGAAAGGATCAACCAGTGGTGGACTTGTCAATGCATTACTTAAACAAATCTCTGGAATATTTATTTTATCCTATTTATTTTTGACAGTCATTTTATTTTCAGAAGCCAAATGTTTTTCACTTTCATTTGTTATCAATTGCACTGCACTGTCCCTGTATTCCTTAATTTTCATCATTTCAAGAAGTGGTACAAACATTTTTACCTGAGATAATGCTTGAGTAAAGTCAAAAGAAGAACCTTCAGTTTTACTCATTTTCTTTTGTTCTAACATTTCTCCTTTGTTCTCCTCCTTCTTACCTAGCAGATCTATCCTTTGAACTTCTTTATGTAATTCTTTTATTTCATCCTTTTGACTAGGATCTTGTTTACTTTCTTCATGTTGTTTGTTTTCATTTTTCTTCTGCATTCCTTGTGTAGCCTTTTGATCTTTCATAAAGATACCCCTAGGGACACCTTCCTTCTCATTTACAGTCCTATTTCTCAACCAGTACTTACTCTTCACTTCTTCAACTGCAGCAACAGTTAATTTTTTTATCTCCTCATCGGTCAGTCTTCTCACATTATTAAAAATAGGAGCCTCAACATGTTGTGGCTCTACACAATCATCCTCAGAATCAGAAAAGACCTGTTGCTCAGCCATATGAATTTTGTACCTTTGCTCCATAACATCATATTCATAACCTCCCTCTTCTGAAGACGAATATCTTTCTTCAATGTTTTGAAGAGCATTTGAAGTCAAGTAGACCTTGTGATCTTTTCCACTATCTGCCACTAACTCTCCCTCCTCTTGCATTTTCTGTGCTACAACACAATATTCAGGGGAGTGTGGCTTGTTACATACTTCACAAAAATAATTGTTGTTCACCATATAAGTTCCTTTCTTTCTTAATGGGTCAGGAGTTTCCTTATCCCTGAACTTGTCTATCATAGGTTTTCCATCCTTCCAGTTTGTATTGTAAGGCATATCCTGCAGCCTAGGCCTATCCCTCTTGTATGTGTTCTCCTGCTTGTATTGATAATTATTGTTTTGCTGGAGGGGTTTAAGGTTGTCTCTTTTATTCATTATCCCCGCGGCTTTTCTATTGTTCTCAATTATTAGTGCCATTTTTTGTGCTTCAGCCAAGTCCCTTGGGAACCTGTTTCTCAACTCATACCCTGTTTTGGGGTCGAATGCATTCAGGTAAACACTCAATGCCACAGAATCTGGTAATTTTGATCCCGGGGGAATTCTATTTTGTAATTTGTTAAATCTTCTGTTGAAATCAAAAATTGAATCATTTTGACCTTTCTAAATTCGTATTAGTTCATGGAGAGCAACATCTGGTGCACTCATATTCCCGAATTGTTCAAGGAACTGATCTTGAAATATCTGAAAAGAATAAATAGAAGCTGTTGCCAAGCTATTAAACCAATCCCTAGCTTCCTCAATAAGGGACATCATAAACAACCTCATATGCAGATCTTCATATGGTATATCCAAGTCCTGAATAAAAGCATTGAAACTCCTCAAATGATCCTCAGCAGTGATTGCATTGCTCCCTGTAAATTTTGGTACTGAGCTTCTCCAAGAGCCATCCATAGGATAAGGGCACAACTGAAACCCTTCCAAATCAAACTATCTGATCATAGTGGCATACTGATACTGAAACATAGGATTATTATATTGTAAATTCTGTTGTGGCACATGATGTTGACCAGGATGTGGATAATTGTTCATATATTGTGGGGGAATAGGTGGTGGAGGGTTTGGTTGTCTATGTGGATTCCCCATTTGATATTGAGGGATCTTTGGTAGTTGAAAATGCCCAGCACCCTGAGTATTCAGTTTATGGGGTGGTATATATCTTGGAGGAGAACCCAACCCATGAGGAATATTCTGAGCTTTCTGTAGTCTAAACTCCTTTATTGCCTGAATCATCTGGGCCTTTTCTTGCTCTTCCCTCTCCCTTTTCTGAGACTCAAATCGTGCTTTAATTTCATCATATGTTAAAGATTCGTAATCTTCTTGATTGACTTCCTGATTAGTAAGTTCTTCCTGATTATTCTTCATTTTTTGATCATATTCATATTGAACTCTGAGTCTTTCTGCTTCAAACCCAGCTTCAAATTCAGCTTGTTTCTGGGGGTTGTAAAAAGGATTTCTCTGCTCTTCTAGTGTACAAGGCTCTTCAGATGAATTGTCAAAGCATTTTCTACCAAAAGGCATTGATAACTTATCTTTATTTATCAAGAACATATCATCACTTTTTTCTTTGCCTTTGTCGATTTTATTATCTTTGTGCACCCATCTTCCATCATTAGGAGGAGCTCCAGAATGACCCCCTTTAAATTGAGATCTTCTTCCATTCATACTGCAATACTTCAAATTAGAGTCGCCACTCACCCTTTTCTTTAAAAAGTGAGAAAAAAAATGTTACTTATGATTCCCAGCGGAGTCTGTACATAGGACTTTTAACTCTATGATTAAGGCACAGATTCTTTGTTTGTCCCCAGCGGAGTCGCCAATTTGTTATCTCTCAAAAACGAAGGCTAGATGCCTCAAGAAGATGCCAACTTCTTGATACGCTTTAGGGTAACAGACAAGGTTAAGAAAACTCAACCTTCTACTCTTTAAGGTAATGTTGAACCTAGGTGGGTATACCTAATTGACTCAGGAAAGCTCAATCTTATTCAATTAATCTACAGTGGCAATTATGAAATGAATTAACACTGGATTTAATGATTAGTACATACCAATATTTGAAAAGGATAGACTAAAAACTTAACAAGCATGGAGAATGTGAATGAAACTTAAACTGAGAAGTAAGACTAGTGCCTTATGGGATTTATGGAGTCAAGAAAATTTCAAAGACGGGTTTATTTTACTGGCAAACATTCAACCTGTTTAGTATTTTATTTGGTTTATAACTTGTATAAACATGCCATTTATGATCACTGAGTTTCTTCTTAATAATCCCAATTTATATTCCCTGTTTATTATGATCAACGCAAAGAATTTTAATCTTTACTGGAAAGAAACAATGAATTGATCATACAAATATAGCAAATGTGCATTGATGAATGATGTAAAAACTTGTTTACATAAATCCAAACAACCAGGAAACACAAAATAAGGAGACAACCTCAATAATACTAATTAATAATTACCATAAACAACTGATGCCAGAAAATGTTACGCCATTATATTAAATTTTTTTTCTTTTGATATCTCCATCATTTACATATGCTACCAGTCTTATCCCCCTTTTTTACAAAAATCCCCCACTCTTTTGTCTCTTGAAAGCGGCTTTTATACATGCAGAATATGAAAGGACGCGTCCCTTCAGAAATAAGATTAAACAAAATACGAAAAGCTTTGAAGACAATTAAGCCCTTGTTAACCATAAGTGAGTTGTAGCAAGGTAATCCAAGTAATCTTGACAATTAAAAGTATCCGCATCTTCAACGGCATTCCGAATTGCGGTTTCCATTCTAATCATATCTTCCACCCGCTCACTCACATCTTCTAGAGATGTATCTTCCGCAGAGGATGTCTTCATAACCTCTTTCAGCATTGCACCACACTCGTTCCTCCACCTAGCAGCATCCTTGACTTCTCCTTTAGCATCAAAAAGTGTAACCATAACTGTATTAGCAGCTTTAGTCAATCCATTTTTGTCCCCGAGCAACTCATCATAAAACTTCTGATGACGACTGATAATATTATTTGCTCCTTCAATTGCAGTGCTACCAACCTCGTTACACATGGTCAATTCTTGAAATTTATCCATTACCCATTCCTTCATCCTCTCATGCTCTTTTATTTCATTCATAGTAGAGGAAAACTTTCCCCACAACTGATTCAGCCAAGATGTCAAATTGACCTGCCGCTTCTTTACAATTGTTGTAATAGCATCGTACCTTCCTTGATTATAAGCACTCGATCCAACCCAATGTTCTTTTGTCTGGGAACTTTCTCCTTGAGTAAGCATTTTGGTTGGCATTGCAGGAACACCTACCAAATCTTTCAACCTATCATTCTCTCTGAGCAGTCTCTCATTATTTGCTTTATACATCTCTCGTTCCCTTATCAACGCCTGAATCTGTGCTTTATTCAATTTGGCAATATCAATACCAATTTCTGCAGTAACCACAGGGTCTACCTCTCCAACCTTTAAGGTCATGACATGACCAAATGCCTTTTCAGTATCCATCACCACTGATTTCCTATGAGATGGGTACAAAGCCCATATCATTAATGAACCTTCATCAGTGTTAAATTTCGATCCTGCATATACCTCCATTACCTTATCCTTATCCAATTTATGCACAGTGTTAGTATCCTTCAGAAAACTATCAAATACTAATGCAGAATTTAAATCAAGACCAGGGAAAATCATTACTCCAGCATTCTCCAACATTTTCCTCCCCTTTTCAAGAGTCATATTTGCCATTTCCTCATCTACACATCTTCGTAATTGGTCCAGAAGCTGCTCCTCATTCCCAGAAGTGATTGAACCAACTCCGTCCCTTATTTCTTTTCCTTTCTGTTTGTACAAAAATGATTTAAATTCTGGAGAGTTTATAAATTCATTATCTGAAACAAATGACCTATACTCCATATGCCTCACATCAATATCTCCTGTCTCCAGACTCTGTTCCCTAACCAGGCAAACATATTTCTAAGTCCTCTGTCTAGACATCTTCTCTGTCATACCCTGTGGTACTTTACACGCTGGAATGTCTTCACCTCCAGAAGACAAATATCTTGTATCCTGTAGTCCCTGATTATAACTCTCAACCACAGCTTCAGCTTCTTCCTCATCCAGATTTCTGATCATATCATCAAAAAGATAAGGCACATGATGATACTTCCCAAAATTAATCCTCTCCTTAGCTGAGTTGATATACCCCTCAGGATCAAAATCCTTCCTAGGTGGTCCCCTTTTCATATTGTATTGCAACAATTTATCAAGAATTGAATTATATCCTTCCTTTGCTAACACAATGAAATCACCAAAACATAATGTGCTAGGCATGAAAGCCTGTTTCCCATATGAACTAAAAAGCATCACATTACTAAAGTCCAATTGCCTAACAATCTCCAAATAAGCAATTCTATTTGGAACTATCCTTGGTAAAATAAAAGGAGTATCCTCGAACCCATACACCCTAATCATTGTGGCTCCCTCCAAACAATACCAATCACCCCAATTATGATCAATTGGCCCATTGAAATCCTTTGGCTGAAGAAACCTCTTAATCTCAGGGGTTAATGAGTAATTACAAGGATGTCTATACAATTTGTATAAAGTTTTCACAAAATACTCTTCAAAATGAATGAAACTAGAGTTAACAAACCTGCTATCCCAAATAGCAGTCCACAATTGAATAGGCAATGCTTCACCCTCTTTTCCAACCTGAGAAATCTTCATCTCTGATGGCCATACTCCCAAATCTTGTCCATAATACAACACTAAGTGCATCAGTAGTGAATAATGCCTTAAATGAACAATAGAAGCTCCACTCTTTATGGCTATCAACCCTGAATCAAGCTCTTTGGCAATATATGAAGCATAATCAAATGGCCTGGAGTTGTGATACTAGATGTCTGCTGTGATAAGCATTGGCACAATTGACAGGAGCTCTGGGGCATCCATTCCCAATACTTGACATACTGAAAAATATGTATACTTCATATAAGATTCAAACAAATCTACATGATAAGGAGGCCCCTCAGAATCTTGTAACAGTTCAGAACTGTTACCCCTTTTAATCCTATGAATAGGCAACCTCTAGCCCTTATATGTTGTATCCATTCATGAAAATTCTTTCTCCAACTCTTCACAATTGATTTCCTCATTACAAAACCCTTCTAGCTTGAAAACTTCACCTATGGCTTCTCGGGATACATGTATCTGTGGCTTTCCGGATGGGTCACATATAGCCTTATGCTTTGGATCATAGTTATCAGCAAGAAGTTTTACCAATTCCGTATTCACAAAGACATTAGGGCATACCAATTTCCCCACATTCAATTTCCATGGGTTGCAAACTGGTTCAAAACAGTGCCTTCTATGATAATGGAAATTGAAAAGCTCGTAACCCCTAATTGTAGTCCAGACATCACCTATGAACTTACATTTGTCATCCAATTTATCTACCTCAGCCCTAAGCTGTGCAGATCTCCTTGCTTTTGGGCCCGAGCCAGGCAGCTGGTCAATAAGATCTTGATTTAATCTTCTCTCAACGCCCTCTTGTTCTGTATCAACCTTTTGCTTTTTTCCTTTTGATGAGCTGGTCACAGCCAGCTTTCTACCTTTACCCTTTCTAGAACCAGAGGACTCCATTTTTTTAAAATTTATATAATCGAAAACACAAGAGCCAAGAAATAATCACTTACAGTCTTATACTTTGAGCTTTTCAAATTGAGAATAGCCCTGGTTCTCTGCTTCTCACACCAACTCTTCTGCAATCATTTCGGATAAAAGAAATGATTCAATTCCTACTATATTATTTCGTCGCGCCATTAATGAAACACGAATGAACATCAATTTGAAACTGGCACTGTCGCATTAGATGTCCCTTCGGTAAGAGATTTTCAAATCTGGGGCGAAATCATATTCAACATCTATCACATCCTTTCGTCAAGACAAAAGTATAGTCTTATCGAAATTCAGACTCCAAATATGACAACTGCTACTCCATTTTACATGTCGTCATAACATTTTGAGTCGGGGAGACATCACATAGATTCCACCATCTCACACCGATATACATCCCCTTCACACTGTGGTTACCAAGAAACTTTACCGTTCTGGCCGAAAACTTAACACTTCGGCATATCCTCTGAACTGTCTCACAGAAAAACTATAACTGAAATTATATTTTCGGCAAGACAATAAAGCTTCGGGAAGACTCATACCGATATCAAATGTCTTACCGAAAATATCTCCATAGACTTCTTTCATTCGGTGAGACTTACCTCGAACCACTTTGTCGATGTAACATTTGAACCTCGATGAAGCTTATGCCGAAGCATCCTTTTCTTAGCGATACATATCTCCATCGGTATATATTTTGAGTCAGCAAGACACCAATACCTTTTCCAGCAATCCCAAGATTTCCTTACATCAAGTTCGGCAAAACAAATGTGACCTCGCCAAGACTCTCCCCGAAGATTTTAAGTCACATCGAAATATTTTGCATATAAGTCAATCGGCAAGACATAAGGATGTCGCTATGACTTCATGCCGATACTTATTAGTTAGGCCGAAACGACCCCTCCATATTCCAGTCGGCAAGACTTACTAAGTTCGCTGTGATGTTATGACAATGCTCCAACATATGCCGGTATGAGTCTTTTAGTTTCCGAAACATTCTGCAAAGTCCCGCCGACTATCTGCAACCAATACATGTTAATGATAACACATCTCGGGAAGACTTCTACCATGTCTTGCCGATAGGGATCTTTTAATGAAACAAAAGGGAGCAAGTGAATTCAAGAAGGGTCAAACAACATAGAATAGGCCAATTAATGACATGAGGAGACTTTATGCGTAATGTAAGGGCTTTAATGATGGAACCTCACAAA
>CM021101.1:234260254-234316586 GCA_007115665.2 Sequoiadendron giganteum | reverse complement strand
CAACAAAACATCATCAATACAAATACATTAGGAACATACCCATCAATACTGCAACCACCTTCACATAATATCACACCACCATACACTCCATGCAACACATCATCATATCAAAATCCCATATACAACACATCCATCATCCCATCATATGTTCCTCCACCAAATCCACAGGGTGATCTAGCTTCGCAACTCAAGGCACTATCGCAAGAAATGAAGGACCTTCGAATACACAAGACAAAGAAGCCCCATACATAGAATCTTTGTCCTTATCCATTTGACTGAAACATTGCAATGGTGCCATTTCCTCCCGGGTTTGAAATACCCAAATTTGATAAATACAAAGGGAGAGGAAGCCCCATGGACCATGTCAAAGAATTTAATGTCATGTGTATGGAGGTGGCCTATAATGATTCATATCTAATGCATCTCTTCCCTTGAAGCTTGACATGTCTTGTTATCGATTGGTTTTCTCATCTATCTCTCAGCATCAATTTTTTTCAAGAAATCACTCATAAATTCATCGATCACTTCTCCTTCAACCTTGAAATAGAAGTTAGTCTAGAAGATTTTTACACTCTCAAACAAACTAAAGGAGAATCATTCGCCAATTTCTTACAACGATGGAGACAAAAGGCTAGTAAGAGCAAGTGGACCCTTCCCGATGAAAAATAATTGGGAATCATCATAGCCAATCTGGATCTCGATCTCTCTTTCCACTTAAAAATGCAATGCATCACATCTTATGATGAGTTTTTCCCTCAATCCCTTAACATCAAACGATCTCTAATCTCATAGGGAAATAATCAGGCTTACAACCAACCATCAACTAGTTCAAATGAAAAACATCGTGTCTGGGCTAAAAAGAAAAATGTGACAAATGATGGTGTGGTAGATGCTAAGGAAGTCCTAAGTGCTCCTAGACCCAACAACAATCAAGTTGCTAATATACAACTGACTCTGCACTAAACAACACCCCCTCAGAACAATCAAATCAACAACATTGAGATGCAACAAAGGCGAACTACCAACAAAAACAACTATCCTAAGGGTGATCCCACAAAGCTGGTTTACAATTTCTGAGAGGAAGTGATTTTTGCTGAAATCACATATTTTTAGAAAATATAATGATTTAAGTCTTAAAAAGTTCCATTTTAAGGATTCCAATTGAAGATGGTTTGATCAAACCACCTTAGATCAAACCCCCTTGGATAGTACCTTGCTAGTTTTAAACTATACCTATAAATGAGTCTCCTTTACACCTATCAAAATGTTGATTAAAAATCACTTTTGATTTAACTTTTGGGGGATCAAATGAATTCATTTAAAATTTATTTCAAATTATTATGGTATTCCTTAGAATGAGCTATCCAATAAATATAATTTTAATATGTTTTGGTTTTATTATGTATTTGTTTTTTTAGTTTTATCAAACATAGGTTTTTCATCAAAAATGAAGGTCTCTGTTCTACACATGTGGAAAAATAGCAAATTATTAAAATATATATATTTTAAATATTTTTGTGCTAGGTATTGATGTCCTTGATCCATTAAAAATAAATAAATTGAATTTCGATACATACATAAAAAGTTATGTTGTATACAGTCTGCCTATGTCTGAATTGCAATTGGTTTGATTTTGTAACTTGATTAAGGAAAAAATATTCAATAAAAAACTATGAGACCAAATGAAAGTGCAATATATCATAGTTACAAATCTAAATTTGAAAAAATTAGAATTTTATCCTTCGTACAAAAAAAGTCATGTTGTATACGGTGAGCGTCACTTTTTAAAAATGTTGTTTTCTAAAAAAAAACCAATTTTTGTGGGAGATGGAAAAAGAAGTGCAATCTGATTCAAAATTTTTTGAAAAACATATTTTTAGAATCTACAGACAAAATGTGATAAGACTCTAGTTTGCATCATCTTCAAATTCCTCACGGTTTAGCCGCTATAGGTGCCCGAATGTGAAGATTTAGTTAAAAATAATAATTTCAGTGTCCAGTTTGGCCAAAAATTGTAAACCACTATTGTGGGATCACCCCTAAGTGCAAGTACACACAGTTATCTGAGCCCATCGAAACCATCATGAAAAAGTTGGTAGAGTCAAATCTAATAACATTACCCAAATTTGAAAACTATCAAGAGCCATTAGAGAAACCATCCTAGTGCAACAAGAATGATCTTTGTGACTTTCACAAAATCAAAGAATACAAAACAAAAAATTGCATGAGACTTAAGAAACTTATCCAAGACCTCATAGAGAATGACACCATCTCTATTGAAGTACCAACTAGGAATCAGGATCTCAAGATATACAAGAACCCTATGCTAGATCATAACAAAGGGAACAAAAATGGAAAAACTAAGGATTACAAACACATACAACATAGCTATGCAAACATGGTTGCATCATGTGATAGTGTCATTACAGTCATCACCATCAAAGGACCTAGTTCCGAGTGTGGAGTCACAATATGGCATGGAAAGGTCACTATCTAAGGCATCCCATCTCATTCTAGGGAACAACCTACTTTACCAACATCAAATCCCAACAAGTATAATCTCCTAGAGCAGCTAAAGAAGACCCCAACACTGATATCAATCTTAGAACTATTGACGCTATCTCCCACACGTAGCGAAATCTTAGAGAAAGCCTTATCAAAGTCATTTGTCCCTAAGGATATTGATACATATTAGTTTCAAGCTATGGTATATGACACATTACGGATCATCTTCTTACCTTTTCCAAACAAGACCTACCATCACAACCATCTCATAATCGTGCTTTACACCTTGAGGTCTACATTCATAACTAGAATAATAACTAGAATAAGGTCAAAATAGTCTTTGTAGATGGAGGTGTTGGTCTACTCAGAAGATACTATTGAGAAAACAAAGAGTACCACCATCAGGTCCTATGACGATCAAGAGCAGATATCACAAGGAATCATTGCAATACCCACTCAAGTGGGACCTATCATTGTAGAAACTACATGCCAAGTGCTAGATATTGATCTTCCATACAACATCCTTCTTGACCGACCCTAGATACATGGCTTAAAAGTTGTTGCCTCGAACTACTATCAATGTGTTAAGTTTCCTTTCAAGGGTAGAGAAATTACCATCTATGGAGATAATGAGCCTTTTTACCACTCCAAGAATCTTGAGGCCAAGTTCTATAAGATACCCCAAGTACCTAAAAATTATGAAGGGCCTACATCTATACCTACCACATTTTTTGATCTATCATCTCTTGCATCTAGCTCAGCAACAAATACACCCATTATACAAAACATTCCTAACATCAAAGCAATGATCCAGGATGATGGTTGTGGAAAATATAGACTATTAAAGGATACCTTTGTCTTAGGATAATTATCTCCTCCTCAATCTCATGGGAAACCCACATCTAGCAATAAAGAGCTTAAAACCATCAAGATGGTAGCTACTTCCTTCACCAAGTGGGGGGATCTAAATCAAGAAGATGTCAACAAGGAGGATTTCTCTAAACTCCTCTATCAGGATGAATGACCTATCCCTATTCTTCCTATGTAAGATGACAATAAAGGCTTACAACTCATGAAGGGAATATGTTATACCAAGAATGAGAAACTGGGATAGAATGACAATGGCTTTCTAGAACCTATCATTCATGTGAAATGATTAAAGAATCTTGGTTTAGGTTGTACTACTAGCAAGCTTACCCTTACTAGCAAAGGTACTTCCATTAAACTGGTCAATTCTTCTTCTTGGTTATCTACAATGCATGATACAACTTTAGATGACTTCCCCCTTGATATGGGTGACCTATTTGGAAAAAAATCCCTCTTCATGATATCCATTGCATCCTTTGCTCCAAATGATTAGCCAACTAAACTACACCTTGTATACCCGCAACTTATTGACATGGACCAACAAGGACAACCGATTCTAGATTTATTCAAAAATGATGAAGTAATCTCAAAATTGATGGGACTCCATGACAATCTATCATGGGTAGATCACAAAATAGGTTTCGACATAGAGATAGACACGGGGGCATACTATGGAGAGATGATTAAATCCTTTAGTCACAAAATTAATGAAATTCAACCAACATGCAGTTCCTTGAGTGAAAACCACACTATGGCACAAGGACGTATTTGAGGGTGAAAACCTCTCTGAGGTGCCCAAGGATGAGGGATTCAATCTCCCCCTTAGTACAATGCATCTTGATAAGTCAACAGTGCTAGCATAAAATGCTATCCCGATCAATCTAGGAACAAAAGAAGCACCTAAGACCATTTTCTATGTTGAATCCCTGTTGCATGAAGAATAGAAGAACCTAGCAACATTCTTCAAAGAGTGGATAGCTAACTTTGCATGGTCATAAATAGATTTTCCTAGGCTCGATCCTAAAGTAGTTGTGCATCATTTAGCAATCTATCCCAAATCCAAGCCAGTCAAGAAAAAGTTAAGAAAGATGCACCCTCAGATAACACTCTTGTTGAAACTAGAGTTACAAAAAATTATGGATGTTGGGTTCGTCTGACCAATAGATTATCCTAAGTGGGTTTCAAACCTGGTGCTAATCTCAAAACCCATTGGGGGCATCAAAATCTGCACTAATTTTAGGGACTTAAACAAAGCATGCCCTAAGAATGATTTTCCTCTTCCCAATATTGACCTCATCATGGAATTAACAACAAGGCATGAAATTCTATCACTCATGGATGGTTTTTCAAGCTACAATCAAATCATTATCACCAAGGAGGATCAACATAAAATTGTATTCACTTGTCCATGGGAACATATTGTTGGAACATGATGCCATTCGGGTTAAATAATGCAAGATAAACCTATCAAAGAGAAATGACCCTCATCATCCATGACATGATCCACAAAACAATTGAAGATTATGTGGATGCTATTTTGGAAAAATCAAGGAAAAGAAGTGAGCACATAATAGTTTTAGGACCCATATTTGATAGACTTGAAGAATATAAGGTATGAATGAATCCAAAAAAGTGTGTCTTTGGGTTTACAAAAAGGAAACTACTTGGCTTTATCATCTAACAAAGAGGGATAGACATTGATCTAGCAAAGGTGAAATAAATCCTCGAGATGGAACCACTGCAAACACTAAAATAGATGAGAGGATTGCAAGGAAGATTGTAGTCTATCAGAAGGTTCATATTGCAGCTATCAGATAAGATCCACCCCTTTTCACATCTTCTCCATAAAGGGATAACCTAAAAATGGGATGACAAGTGTGATAAAGCTTTCTAGTAGATCAAAGATTATCTACTAACACCTCCAGTGCTCATGCCACCAATACCAAACAAGCCATTGATCTTATATATATCATCAACATCAATAGCACTAGGAGCTCTTCTAGCCCAACATGATAAAAATGGAAAGGAAAGGGCTATCTACTACATCAACAAAACCTTGGTGGGCTATGAAATGAAATATTCATCTATTGAGAAAGAATACCTAGAAGTAGTTTTTACTTCACAAAAATTCAGACATTACATTTTGTCACATCAAATTAAGCTCATTGCAAAGATAGACCCATTGAAATACCTATTATCCAAGGCAACTCTCATAGGGAAAATGGCCAAATGGGTGATGATCTTAACTAAATTTATCATATAATATGTGGAGTGCAGGGAAATGAAAGGACAAGTGATCACATACCAATTAGCAGAATCACCTATTTATACAGAGAACCCCTTGGTATCTGAGTTTCCTAATGAACCAATGTTCCTTATCAACCTCATAGATCAGTTGAAAATGTACTTTGATGGATTTTTCACCCAACATGGATCTGGAGTAGGCATTTTTTTCATCACCCCTCAAGGTGATTATATCCAAAATTCATACAGGTTATCATTTGCTTTCACTAACAATATTGTTGAATATGAAGCCCTAATCATAGGTCTAAGGATAGTGATTTAGTGGCAGATTTAGGAGATGAAATTTTACGGAGACTCACAACTGGTTATCAACCAAGTCAATGATGACTATCAAACTAAAGATGACAAGCACACCCCTTACAAGAATATGGTAGAGAATATCAAAGATCTCTTTATAGACATAACTTTTGAGTAGTTTCCTTGCTTGAATGACAGAGCAACAGATGCCATGGAAACAATTGGATCACTATTGGACATACCAAACAACGTACTCCAATGTGAATTCTTGGTAGAACAACTTCTCATGCCAAATTTCAAAATCCTTGAACTTGAATTCACATGTGTCATTATTGGTCCTAGATCCCTGTGGTATCATGAAATCTTTACCTATCTTAGCAGAGGAACACTCCCATGTAATATCACCTCAAACTTTAAAAAGACCTTTTTCAAAAAGGTATCCCGATTTGTGATTCTAGGTGATACCCTATACTATCGAAGCATTAGAGGAACATTACTGTGATGTCTTAACCAATAGGAAGCCTTAACTACTTTAAGAGAAGTAAATGATGGCATATGTGGTTCCCATTCTATTTGTATAACGTTAGTTAAGAAATTATTGAGGATGAGGTACTACTGGCCAACCATGGAGAAGGAAGCTCATCAGTATTTGTAGAAGTGTGTCCATTGGTAGCAACATGGAGATTTGATCCATGCACCAGCTCAACAATTGCAACCAATGATCACACTGTGGCCCTTTTCACAATGGGGACTTGACCTCATAGGAAAAATCACTCTAACATCATCTGATGGCCACAAGTTTATCATAACCGTCATTGAGTACTTGACTAAGTGGGTAGAAGCCATTCCTATGACCTATATAATAGGGAAGAAGATTGCCAAGTTTATCTTGAATTACCTCATCTACCGTTACGGTGTCCCACAAACCCTAATCTTAGATAATGGGACACCCTTTAAGAATCAAGATGTGAAAGAGTTGTTCCAAATATTCAATATCCAAAATCGATTCTCTAACCTGTATTATCCACAAGGCAATGGCCAAGCAGAGGCTACAAATAAAACTATCTATAAAATCCTAAAGAAAAAAGTTAATGAAGCTGGCCATGATTGGCATTTTCAATTAAATACCACTCTCTAGGCCTATTGAACCAGTATCTGCACACCAACAGGTGCAACCCCTTTCTCCTTGGTCTATGGATCAAAATTTATCCTACCTTTTGAGGTTGATAACCCATCACTATGAGTGTCACTACAAAACCTGATCACCAATGAAAAATATAGAGTATCTCAATTGAATGAGATATAGTTCCTAGACGAGCATCATCTCGATGCCCTCAATCCCCTGTAGGTATACCAAAACTGACTGAAATGGAGATATAACAATAAGATCAAATATAGGTCTTTCCAAGTAGGGGATCTTATCCTAAAGCAGAATCAAAGGAATCTACCAAATCAGGACAGTAAAGGAAAATTTGAGCCTAACTGGTTGGGTCCTTCATCGTCACAACATGTTATAGATTAGGAGCATATAAAATATCAACACCTAAAGGTGAACCCTTGTAGGATCCAACTAACAACTTGCATCTTAAAAAGTTTTATGCCTAGTCTTGAAGGGTATAAAACTTGAAAATACAAAAAAATCAAAAAATGATCAAAATCCAAAAAAATAAAAGAAAAAGGATTGAAAAAGTAAAGAAAAATATCATCCTCTAGTGAAAACCACTTCAGTGGCACTTTGGGCAAGTACCTTGGTGAAAACCTGGAAAACAGGCACTTTGCATAAATAAAGCACCTCCATCTACTATTTGGCTCTTTTTTCCTATCATTCTTTGCACTACCATTCATCCATCACCTATTTGCATCCTTATCATAGCTTGATGATGTGAAGTATCATATGCATTTAGTACTTCTTGGCATATTCAAATGGTCAGTTTGTCCAGCCTATATCAAAGTAGTTAATCATGTCATGTTGGGGACAATTCGTTATGGGTCATATCGGGTTATTGTATATCTTTCAGTAAACACCAAAAATATTTATAAAATCTTATAAAAAAATCCCAAAACATTCATAAAATATTCATCAGAAAATCCAAAAACACTTGAAAAATCCTGTACAACTAAAATCCATAAACACTCAGAAAATTGTAAAGGCCAAAATCCAAAACATCCAAAAAACATCAAAATCCCTAAAAATTTCAAAACATAAAAAATCCAAAACCGTCCCCTTGTCAAAATATGTCGTATTTGATCTTGAACGTAGGCAAGGCCATCATTGATGTGCCCTCGAGACACCCTAGGTCAGTCCTTTAGGAGTCCTTCATAATAAACTAACTTTTCCATCATTGTTCATATGTTCATCCTGTAAATGGGTCGAGTCAATCAAACTGTGTGGTCTCTGCATATATAACGTAAGAAAGGCTTATCTTTGATCAACCCTCCCTAGGATAGGTCTTTTAGGTTAGGTCCTTGGTCGAAAATCCCAAAACATTCAAACAATTTTGAAAATCCCTAAACATTTGCAAAATCTTGAAAAGCTCTAAACATTCAAAATTGAAAAATCCAAAAACATTAGAAAACATTCAAAAGACCTAAACAACCTCAAATAGTTTGGAAAATTCTAAAAAAGTCTCAAATAATTTAGAAACCAAAACATTCATAAACTTTCAAAAAGACCAAAAACAACATCAAAACATCTTCAAAATACCAAAAACATTGAAATATTCCAAAAAAAATCCAAAACCACCCATCCCATTTCGATTTCACTCGTAAAAAACCTTCACCCCTAATAAATCAATCGTCACCTTCAACCTTTGGAAAATAAAATAGAAAGCAAGTATAGCAAGTCATAAAGTGGGAACCTAATTGTCAAAATCTAAAGTCTATATCATAGGTAAATACGTCAGTGAAGTTTGTATCAACGACTCATCTTAGCATCATCATCCTAACATCAAACAACCATCGGATCAACATGTCCTAGGATGTATCCTTCCTACAATGGGCATCAGTATCAATTATCACTTTAGCTAAATTACACAAGGTAAGAGATGTAGATAACACTAACTATTTGTCTTTGATATTTTCTTGTGATTTATCTTAATGACCCATTCTAAGGACCTCTCAATGATGTCTATCAAAATAATTTAGAGAGAAAGGAATGGGGCATCAATCATGATCTTTTGTTTGTTGTGCTTGTGGATATTCTTATAATATAATCTTGGCGTATACTTGCTTAGTTGTGTGTAGGAAGGTTGTTTAGGGTATGTTGTTGACTATTGTGTATGATTTGGTCCAATAAATTTTAAGATTCTAACTTACATTCCAATGAGGTTTCCGTATGTCAAAATGTGAACAAGAACTATCCAATCTATTTGCACAATCAAATTCCATTACACTAGATACAACGTCATATTGGTTATCAATACCTTGATGCACATCGTGTCTATGTGTTATATCAAACAATAAGGAATGATGAAAAATATCAATCCCGATATGTGAGCACCTCATCATCCTACATTCATCCTTCATCTTGCATTGTCTTGTCACCATCTCTAATAAAGTCTCGATAGATCATGGACTTGCTGGATCTTTTGAAGCAATCATCAAAATCAATGGCTATTAATTATTTATTCTTCTATCTTCTCTCCAGACTAACCTGGTATCATGACAGTAAAAAAAACATCATCAATGCATCCATCCTGCATCCACAAATCATCATCATACATGCATCTCATAAATCATAGCATAATCATAAAACATTCATCAACATAATCATTGCATATCACATCATACATTTTGCAGCATCATTTAAGTTGTGTTGAGTAATATATATTTGTTATTCTAAGCATATTAAATCATTACATATCATACATGCATTACATATAGCATAAGCATCGCATTAACCATACATATGCATACATCCTCATCTCATCATAAAACAGTATAGAAAATACAAAAAATAAATGCATCCACCTCATTTGCATCCATAAAATTTCCATCACATATCATACATGACTATATCGTATCATGAAAAGAATACTGAAAAATAATATATCACATATCGCATAGGCATAAACAAATTAGATCCATACATAATCAAATACGTGCACATCATTGCATCCATATAGCATAAGCATGAAATAAAGTGAACACATCACATCATAAATCATGCATATGTGTATCATATATATATCAAAAAATATTTTCATGGTACAAAATTTGAATCAGTGTATGTATATCAATGACAAGTACAATATCCATGAGGCTATCAAAAAAGAGCCCATGAATGTTTATCAGTGACAATGAATCGGGCAACAAAAGAAAAAATTGTCTATACAAAACAACTAGCCTTGATAGCTGCTACCCTCTCTAGCCTGCCTCTTAGGCTAAACCTCAACTCTCAGTTGTGCATCACTCCATTGCAAAAATATAGGTTGTCTAAGTGCCTGAGGTACATCTCGGTGATAGTGCATCCTATAATATGCGACGTTTTTCATGGCCTCCTAGTATAATTTGGTTGAAAAAATCCTACCATGTGTGTCCATCATCATAGCTTCTATCTGTTGGTGCCGACCAACCTCTTGGTCCCTCTTTGCAGTCATGGACTATAGCTGTTGTAAGGCTTGATCTCTCTCAGCAGTAATACCCAAAACTTGTTGGTGGGCCTGATCTCACTCACTAGTCAAAATCTAAAACTGCTGCTACAACTATTGTATCTGTGCATCCCTTACATCTGGTGGTGGTGGTGGTGGTTTTTCCTACTATTGTACCACTGGAGGCTATTATGGAACCTACTATCCCACTGGAATAGCCCCCAGAACTTGGCCATCTTGGCCACCCTGTTCTTTTCCTCTCGCCCTCTGCCTCTGAGTCTCCCTTGGGTAGGAGAACCCGCTATATCTATTAGCCATGGGGGAGGGACAAACCAAGCATCATATGCTAGTGTAGTCTATTGTGCCACCTGACCCTAATCATAGGACCAGGGCTGAGCCACTAATTTTCTAAAGCTCTCGACTATCTTGGGAGATGGAATGGTTGGTCCCCATGTAGGAACCTCTCTAGTTGACCTGGACAAACTGGCCCTGTACCCATCATCTAGCCTATCTTGAATGTCTCCAAACTGACGAGCAACCCTATCTGGTAAATACTGCTCAATAATCATATGCTTACGACCCTGCATATATCGGATATGTTATCTCTCAAAAACGCAGGCTAGATGCCTCAAGAAGATGCCAACTTCTTGATACGCTTTAGGGTAACAGACAAGGTTAAGAAAACTCAACCTTCTACTCTTTAAGGTAATGCTGAACCTAGGTGGGTATACCTAATTGACTCAGGAAAGCTCAATCTTATTCAATTAATCTACAATGGCAATTCTGAAATGAATTAGCACTGGATTTAATGATTAGTACATACCAATATTTGAAAAGGATAGACTAAAAACTTAACAAGCGTGGAAAATGTGAATGAAACTTAAACTGAGAAGTAAGACCAGTGCCTTATGGGATTTACGGAGTCAAGAAAATTTCAAAGACGGGTTTATTTTACTGGCAAATATTCAAGCTATTTAGTATTTTATTTGGTTTATAACTTGTATAAACATGCCATTTATGATCACTGAGTTTCTTCTTAATAATCCCAATTTATATTCCTTGTTTATTATGATCAACACAAAGAATTTTAATCTTTGCTGGAAAGAAACAATGAATTGATCATACAAATACAACAAATGTGCATTGATGAATGATGTAAAAACTTGTTTACATAAATCCAAACAACCAGGAAACACAAAATAAGGAGACAACCTCAATAATACTAATTAATAATTACCATAAACAACTGATGCCAGAAAATGTTACGCCATTATATTAAAATTTTGTTCTTTTGATATCTCCATCATTTACATATGCTACCAGTCTTATCCCCCTTTTTTTACAAAAAGCCCCACTCTTTTGTCTCTTGAAAGCGGCTTTTATACATGCAGAATATGAAAGGACACGTCCCTTCAGAAATAAGATTAAACAAAATACGAAAAGCTTTGAAGACAATTAAGCCCTTGTTAACCATAAGTGAGTTGTAGCAAGGTAATCCAAGTAATCTTGACAATTAAAAGTATCCACATCTTCAACGGCATTCCGAATTGCGGTTTCCATTCTAATCATATCTTCCACCCGCTCACTCACGTCTTCTAGAGATGTATCTTCCGCAGAGGATGTCTTCATAACCTCTTTCAGCATCGCACCACACTCGTTCCTCCACCTAGCAGCATCCTTGACTTCTCCTTTAGCATCAAAAAGTGTAACCATAACTGTATTAGCAGCTTCAGTCAATCCATTTTTGTCCCCGAGCAACTCATCATAAAACTTCTGATGACGACTGATAATATTATTTGCTCCTTCAGTTGCAGTGCTACCAACCTCGTTACGCATGGTCAATTCTTGAAATTTATCCATTACCCGTTCCTTCATCCTCTCATGCTCTTTTATTGCATTCATAGTAGAGGAAAACTTTCCCCACAACTGATTCAGCCAAGATGTCAAATTGACCTACCGCTTCTTTACAATTGTTGTAATAGCATCGTACCTTCCTTGATTATAAGCACTCGATCCAACCCAATGTTCTTTTGTCTGGGAACTTTCTCCTTGAGTAAGCATTTTGGTTGGCATTGCAGGAACACCTACCAAATCTTTCAACCTATCATTCTCTCTGAGCAGTCTCTCATTATTTGCTTTATACATCTCTCGTTCCCTTATCAACGCCTGAATCTGTGCTTTATTCAATTTGGCAATATCAATACCAATTTCTACAGTAACCACAGGGTCTACCTCTCCAACCTTTAAGGTCATGACATGACCAAATGCCTTTTCAGTATCAATCACCACTGATTTCCTATGAGATGGGTACAAAGCCCATATCATTAATGAACCTTCATCAGTGTTAAATTTCGATCCTGCATATACCTCCGTTACCTTATCTCCAGCATTCTCCAACATTTTCCTCCATCAAGTTCGGCAAAACAAATGTGACCTCGCCAAGACTCTCCCTGAAGATTTTAAGTCACATCGAAATATTTTGCATATCAATCGGCAAGACATAAGGATGTCGCTATGACTTCATGCCGATACTTATTAGTTAGGCCGAAACGACCCCTCCATATTCCAGTCGGCAAGACTTACTAATTTCACTGTGATGTTATGACGATGCTCCAACATATGCCGGTATGAGTCTTTTAGTTGCCGAAACATTCTGCAAAGTCCCGCCGACTATCTGCAACCAATACATGTTAATGATAACACATCTCGGGAAGACTTCTACCATGTCTTGCCGATAGGGATCTTTTAATGAAACAAAAGGGAGCAAGTGAATTGAAGAAGGGTCAAACAACATAGAATAGGCCAATTAATGACATGAGGAGACTTTATGCTTAATGTAAGGGCTTTAATGATGGAACCTCACAAATGCAATAGGCTGTAAAATTTAAAATTTCTACTGTTCCAACAGGATCTACCTATCGAACTACATTTTTTGGACATCATCATACCATGGTGGCATCTGTAGCCACAAGCACCAATGAAAAACTATCATATCATCAATCACTCATCGCCAATACGGGAGCCCAATCTATCCAGTATGCCTCAAGGTGATGGACCCTCTGTATCTCCAAATAATGGGATAATCTGGCTCTATGTCCACCATCTGAACAATAGGTCAGAGCATGAAAATGTGCTCCCATGCCCAAATATATAGCAGATTCACCCCTGCATCAATGGCTCTCCCATCACAGTAAACAAAATAATGGAAATCATGATATAAGGAGGCCAACATCATGCACCCCCATGCAAAGAGTATCCTCCTGGGTACTCCCACAATAGTGGGTTACAATTTCTAAGAGGAACTAATTATTGTTGAAATCACATATTTTTAAAAAATATAATGATTTAAGCCTTAAAAAGTTATATTTTAAGGATTCCAATTGAAGAGGGTTTCATCAAACCACCTTAGATCAAACCCCTTTGGATAGAACCTTGCTAGTTTTAAACCATACCTATAAATGAGTCTCCTTTACACCTATCAAAATGCTAATAAAAAATAACTTTTGATTTACCTTTTAGGGGATCAAATAAATTCATTTAAAATTTATTTGAAACTATTAAGGTAGTCCTCAGAATGAGCTATCCAAAGAATATAATTTTAATATTTTTTGGTTTTATTATGTATTTATTTTTTTAGTTTTATTAAACATAGGCTTTCATCGAAAATGAAGGTCTTTGTTCTACACATATGGAAAAATAGAAGATTATAAAAAAAAAGTTAAATATGAGTGCACCAGATATTGAAGTCCTTGATCCAACAAAAATAAATAATATAATTTTGATATATACAAAAAAAGTTACGTGTTATACGGTCGTGTTATATCTAAATTGTAATTGGTTTGACTTTGAAACTTGATTAAAGAAAAAATATTTAATAAAAAAATATCTAACCAAGTGGAAGCACTAGATATTGAAGTTAAAAATCTAAATTTGAAAGAGTTAGAATTTTATCCTTCATGGAAATTTTTTTATGTGTTATACGGTGCCCACCACTTTTTTAAAATGTTGTTTTCTGAAAAAAACTAGTTTCCATGGGAGATGGAAAAATAAGTGCAATTTGATTCCAAAAATTTTGAATTTTTTTTTTTAGAATATACAAAAAAATGTGACGAGACTCTAGTTTGCATCATCTTGAAATTCCTCACGGTTTAGCCGCTATAGGTGCCTAAATGTGAAGATTTAGTTAAAAATAATAATTTCAGTGTCTAGTTTGGCCAAAAATTGTAAACCACTATTGTGGGATCACCCTCTTGTGCAACATTTTATGCCACACCAAGCCCCATCCTAGGATGAATCCCCTACTATGTCTATTTGGGGCCACCAAACTTTAAATGATGGCTACAATAATGAATCTAAAGGTGGGCACATGACCTCTATACGAATCAAGGTTGATCTGAAATGTTACTAACACAATATCCTTTATCCATCACCCCATGACAGGAATCAAGTCCACCATCAACATCTTAAATCACATGATCACTGTGAATGGGGAGGTGCAAGAT
Source organism: Sequoiadendron giganteum (assembly GCA_007115665.2). NCBI lineage: Eukaryota > Viridiplantae > Streptophyta > Pinopsida > Cupressales > Cupressaceae > Sequoiadendron > Sequoiadendron giganteum. The sequence goes on along the minus strand of CM021101.1, from coordinate 234,301,582 downwards.
CTACCAAGCACCCTCCAAGGTCACTATCGCCTCACTTGTCAGAAGGTGGAAAGATGAGGTCTCACTATGTCATCTCTCACATAAGACAATCATCATGGCAAGATGTGTCTGGATTATGGGTACATACTCAACATACCAAAGGCCGATCTCCTCTAGGTGCTCATGTCATAACTCTAACTAATCACTCAGTCTCTCAATATGGTGGGCGTATTCTCCTGTGACATCAACGATGGAATGACCTCCTACATCCACAAAGTGCACGATGCCAGGAAATCAAGAAAACTTGACTCAATTTAGAATTTATATCTCAGAATTCACAATAGCATGGCTATTTTCAATAGTGTCACTCTATTCAAATTTCAAATTGCGAGGCTCAAATGAATTTTAAATCAAAAATCAAAGCATGCGTCGCCAAATATACTGGTGTCATGATTTACACTTTGGCAACCCTAGCCCTAATTTCTAAATTAGCATGGGCATCGCTAAATAAGCATGCATCGCCATTTAAAATTAGAAACCCTAATTTTAAATCGTAAGATAGCATTGCCACAAACAAATGTGTTTCTATAATTCATTTAAGCCTCACTGATTGCAATTTCAGTGTCTCTATGATTTGTTTCAACGTCGCTATAATTTGGACCAAATTCTAAATTCTAAAGCATAATAAATGCATCAAAAAATCAAATTTCAAATTAAGTTTTGAGTTACATAACGGTGGTCTTGCGCTTGGAAGCCACTGAAATTCTCGAACTCAGTCGGAGATGTGCCTGGGAAGCTTGTGGCATGCCATTTCGTCAGAGGGTTAGAGATCAAAACAACAAGAATCTCTTAAGTGTGAATGCCCAAATGAATTGAAAGTGACCCTTCTTGGCTTATTTATGCTAGAAAATTAGGGGTTTTTGCCCTAATTTCACCTTCAAGGTCGGGTTCATCATCATTCTCACCAATTTTGCCAATCGGAGCCTAATTTTGTATTTATTTTTGCATTTTTGGCATAATTCTTGCATCTTGGAGCCTTTCAAGATCCCTTGGGGCAGCTTTTCATATTTATCGAGAAATCAACCCAAAATTCAAAATTACTACCTGATTTCTCAAGGGGGCAGGGAATTTGTCTTATCCTTCCACTGGGGTGTCAACTTTATTTTTTATTTAAGCAAAAAATTTCATCTGAGGAGCGTTATTTTTCGAATCGAAGAATGAGGTACCTCGCTTCAAAGAGGGGAAAAATGTAGAAACTAGAAAATGTCATGATCGGTATCATGCACTTGAAACAGGTTTACTAACATCACTTCCTCTAAAATCGATCCTCTTTTTTCTTAATTGATTAAATTAGCCTAGCTATTTAATTAATTGTCATTTTCATCTATTAATCTAATTTATTAAATCAGGTTAATTCACCCCCTTTCACACTAACATTTCATAAATTAAATAAATCAAAATATTTAATTTAATTCCCTAAGTCTTCTAATTTAATTAAATAACCCTAAGCTATTTGATTTAATGTCATTTCACCTTTCCCCTTTCATTAAATCATTTAATTTAATGAAAATCGCTTTATTCCTTGAAAATCCCCTAACTGTGTGATTAAACTTTGTTTAATTAACAGTTAATCTAATTTTCCTCTAAAAGAGGAATATTCTCATGGAATATTCCTTATCCTTTCTTTTTGCACAATTAAGAATTTCTTTTAATTTTCAAAATTCCTTTTATCCTCATCCATGGGTATATTCTGAAAGAATATTCTCACTCCTCCATCATTTGAGAAAGGGATATTTTCACTTAGCTTCTTTTGCAATTTTTAACCTTTAACCTTTTGAACAAGTCACCTTTGACCTATGTGTGTAGGTCAAAAGTGTGTTTGTTTGAAGAAAATGTGAACCCTTTATTAGATTCCATCATGAATTCTCATCCATTGATGAGAATCCATGATCCATGCCTCTTCTTCCTTTCATCCTTGACCATTGATTAATATTTTTGATCTCAACCCTCCATTTCTCATTTGCTCTTCTATAAATAGAACCCTATTTGGAGACAAATGGATCGATATTTCATTTGAAAAATTGTTTTGTTGAATTAACTTACATCCATACTCATATTTAACTCACTTTTAACTTTTTTCCATTCATTTAAGCTACATAAATATCTTAAGACATCCATTAATGGCTTCCATGCATCCATCTTAGCTTGTTTATAAATTAGGGCTTTCATCTTTTGGCTTAGAAGTAGCTTAGATTAGTTTAGCAATTGCATAATTAGATAATTTTTAGCATAAAATCATGTTCAATTTGCTTACATCATGTTCATTTTAGCATAAATCAAGTTTTAATCCATTTCATCACAATGGTTTCATCTATTCTCTTCCATAGAATTGATTGAAATAGGCTCACTGATCATGAGATTTGGAAAGGGTCATTGTTCCACATCAACACGACACCAATTCCAAAAACATGATAAGTTTCAAATGGGCTAGAGTAGGAATTTAATTGTTTTCATTGTTTGTAGCTTTCAATTTCAGTAAATGCTTAGTTTAACTTTGAATTTGAATGATCTTGTTTGGTAGATTGAGTTTTAGTGGCTTCATTATACTTCGATTCATCATGGATCAAGTGTAACCTATCCACCTTGCCAATTTTCATCTCATAGTGTGTAAAGGCTATTCATAAGTTGAATGAATATATTTTGAAGAGATATTTGCCCTGGTGGAAAGAATGGAAGCTATCTGAATGTTTTTGGATTTTTTAGCACATAAGGATTTAAAAGTCTATTAGATGGATGTGAAGTTTGGTATCTTGAATGGAGAGTTGGAAGAATAAGTATACATGGAACAACTAGGAGGATGTCAGTTATTAGATAAACCTAATATGGTCTACAAATTGAGGAAGACACTGTATAGATTGAAGCATTCTCCCTGAGCTTGGTATGCAAGGTTGGATAATTATTTGATACAACAAGTATTCAATAAAGGTATCGCAGATAGTAACCTTTACTTTAAAATTGAAAAAGATCAAATCTTGATTGTAGTTGTGTATGTTAATGACAATTTTTGGAGGCAATGAAGCTATGTGAAAGAAGTTTGTAAAAAATATGCATAAAGAGTTTGAGATGTCTACTTTTGGGGAGATTAATTTCTTCCTAGGGCTAAAAATCATTCAAACAAACAAAGGTATATTCATTGAACACAATGAAAGTATGTGAAAGAGATGTTGAGGAAGTTTGGAATGGAAGACTCCAAACCGATATTAATCCTATGGTTATTGGTTGAAAATTGAGCAAGAAAGATGAACCCCCTAAGATTGATTAGAGCAAGTACAGACCACTCATTTGTGGAAAATTATATCTAACTGCTACTAGACCATATATCATGCATGTAGTTTGTCTTGTGGCTAGATTTCAAGAATATCCTAAGAGTCGCATGTTGTAGCAATGAAGAGGATATTCAAATGCTTAAAGGGCACTACATATCATGGCTTGTGGTATCCAAAGGATACTAATTTCACCTTGAGTTCTTACACAAATTCAAATTGGGTTGGTTGTGTGGATGACAAAAAAAGTACAAGTTGTGGTTCATTTTTTCTTGGATGTAGGTAGGTATCATGGCTAAGTAATAAACAAGATTCGGTATCCTTATCTACTACATAGGCTAAATATATTACAACATTGTGGATGAGGTAGACATTGAAGGATATAAGAGTGGTGTATGATGAGCCTATTTCTATCTTTTGTGATAATACAAGAGCAATAAACATTTCAAAGAATCTAGTGATGCATTCAAGGAAAAAACATATTTCAATTATATATCATTTTCTAAAAGAGAAGGTTGTGGAGAATGAACTGAAGCTTGAATATGTGCCTAAAAAGGATCAAATTGTTGATGTATTCACTAAGGCTCTTCCTAAGGATAATTTTGAGTATCTTTGGGGTTACTACCCCTCCTTCTTTGAACTAGATGAATATCAAGACGCATAAGTCTAGTGGATCTCAAGATTCATTCTTTTTTCTAGACTGATATTGGTGGCTACCTCTCAGGAGAAGTAGGTAGTGGCATTGTTGATTGTTGCAGTCAAGGGGAGTAATTTTTGTCATTGTGTAGTGGTTTATGATATAATACAAATTGGAGTGTGATCCTAAGGGGGACTATTAAGAGAAATAAAGGAAAGGTGTTTAAGAGCAGTTGCAAGAAAGTTGTTTGATGAAAAAGGAAAAGAATAAAGCAATACAAACATTATGTCTTTTTCCCTTGATGTCAAAGGAGGAGAGAAAATCATGTGAAAAAGTCATGAACACAAGGAGAGAGAGAAACATGTGTAAAAGAATAAGTAATAAGGGAGAGAGAGTCACGAGAGGTCATGTTGAAGGAATAGAACAATGTATAAAGAATAATATTATTCAAGGGGATAAAGGAGAAAAGGAAATTGGTATGGTATTTAGAGTTATTATGTATTTGATGGTTTTTCACATAATGTGTTTCCATCAATGACAAAGGGGGAGATTTCTTCAAGTATAAGCAATTGGTGATGTCATTGATGCCAACAAGCTTGTGTTGTCATTGATGTCTATTGTTGAGTGAGGTGGTTGCAAAAGTGTGATTGATGATTTGATTAGTTGCATTATGTTGGCATTAGTAAAGATACTGGTGTCAACCTCTAATGTTTCTTTGATAAGCTTCTATATATGGTTATGGAAGTAATGAAAATGATGAGGATGTGTCTTTGATTCTTGCTTTCCAAGATTTTTTTGAGAAAATTTGATAAAAAGAGGAAATAGTATGTTGCAATGATATTCTAAGTGACAAAGTTATGTTCTGGTTTTTCTTTAAATTTATTCTAGGTGGAAGATCTTCCTATGTGATTTGGATATGTTGTGATAGGTGTTCAGAGGTGATATATTCAATATATGATGTCCTATATCATTGTATGGTAGAAGTTATGTTCACTAGTGTGTGACTGTGCATTGCAAAGGTGTCTGGGAGAAATGTTTTTGCTTTATGTTTCTTCATAGTTGTGCTCCAGGTCTTGCAATTCTGAAGGTTTTCTAATGGTGTTAGTAGTTTACCTCAGTCAAGAGGATTTGAGGTTTGGTGCTTTGAAAGATATTTTCTTAAGTAATAGTGTCTAGTAGATTTGTTTAAGTGTACACGTTTGTACATTCTTCAAGTAAAAGTTGTTGCAAAGGATTTTGTTGGATTTTAGGGTGATTGAGGAATATTCTAGATAATTTTCAAGCATGGAGTTTGGTTTACAAGTCATCCTTAGATTTGAGGAAGTGTGTACTTCAAAGTTTAATGGTGTTTTCATGGGTAATGGTCGACAAGGTGTTTACACTGTGAAGGATAAATATTGTTTGTGGTAGTGTGTGGGTGAGTATTTTTGTTGATTTGGGCCCCAATTAAGTTTTGATGTGGTTTGCATTCACTTTAATCTACCACAAAAGTATTTTAGCAGCGACCTAATTTGAATTTGCACGTTTGAGATGCATAACCGACCTTGGAGAGGGTTTCAAGGTTGAGGATGGTATAAGTATGAGTTAATTTGTTGAAGGAGGATAAGATAGATGAAAGATAGATGTGTGAGATGAAAAATGATGCAAAAAGCAATGTGTTAGAGTGAAAAATTGAGTTGTGTAGTGTGATCTTTCAATTTTTAGTTTACTAGATGTACTGAGCAGAAGGAGGCTACAATTCTTCAATTGAACTATGAAGTTGTAGAATTCATTGTGGTGGATTCCTTGTTGCATTGAGATTCTTTCTTTTTGTAACATTCCTTCTCCATCTTATTTTTCTATTCTGGTACTGAGCCTCTTGGTAGTGAGCCTTTCTTCATTGGGAAGTGAGCCCTATTGTATTCAATGTTGATATTACTTATATTATGAGCTAATCCTCATCGTGGTTTTTCCCTTCTTAGGTTTTTAGAGTAAATCTAGTGTTCTCTTGTGTTTGGTGTTGATTTTTCTAAGCTTTTGTTATTTTCTTTTCATGCTAAATTCATCATAATAGATTTAAGGGTTTAATGAATGAATTTGGATCAAAATGTTAATGACAGTTTTGAAGTTTTAAGTTACAACTGATTCACCCCCCTCTCAGTTGTCTTGTACATTCAACATCATATGTACATACATTTTGTTCATGTGTACTAACACTTGTAGGTGATAAAATCAAATCCAATCAAGAAAAAATTGATCCTTGAAGGTCATGAGTGTGAATTTATTCCATCGAGGAGATTAGATCTGAGTAGTGAGTTATAGAAAGGTTGTAAATTGATTTCTCATTTATCATTAACCTCTATCCAACCAAGGATATGTTATCTTCTAATCATATTTTGGTTGTTGAGGTAGAAATACCAATACAAGGTTTGAATTAGGAAAGCTCCTATATTGAACAACCCTTTCCCTCTTCTAATGTGTACAGTTTGTAGATCTCAAGTTAGCTGAAGGAAGATTGAAGGATACTTGTTCACTCATAAACCCTAATTATACAAGTTTTCAAGACATGAAATCTAAATTTTCTCATTAATGGATGAAGTTCCAGCAATAATTCTTAGAATACATTAACTACAAATTAGAGACCTCAAGCGTATGATTTCAGTTTTCAAAAAAAGAAGATGATAGTCTAGGGCATACTGCACCTTAGACCAACTAGATCCATACCCACTTTAAATAACAGGCTCCTCTATGCATTCCCTCTATATTTTTGGATCTATTTTTTTCTTTTTGTAATTAGATTATGAAAATTTGTGATAGACTATTGCATTTCCATAGTTTTCATAATTTGATAATTGCATTTTAGAAATTAGATCATCACACTTCATCATATCACAATCAACACACACACATAATTAAAAAAAAAACATTGGATTAAAGCTCTGATCCACCATTCTGGTTCTCTCAAATAGGCTTGAATCTAAGTGGTTCTTGAGGTCAGCTTTAATGAAATCCAATCCAAAACAATTGGGAATAGGGTGTTACATCCTTTCCCCAATCAAACATTTTGGTGAACCTACCTATTTCAAACACTTTAGCACTTCTAAAATATGAAGCTATCATTACCAAACCTAAATTAGATCTTAGCGTATTTACATTCATCATTTGCATACCTAATTGTCATATATAAAACATTGAAAAAATGAAAAATTATATTACATTTGCATCTAGGTGTAATGCCCCACCACGTAACCCTAAAGGAAGTTGCAATAAAACGTGAAAGCGTACAATTTTTTTTCTTAAAAGTGCATTATTAAAAAGGAAGATGAATGGCATTTCACAACAACCTCTAAGGCACATGACGAGATTACATCAAAAACCAAACATATATCATACATCCATAGCATTTATTTACTTAAAGAATTAAGTACTCATATATTCCATTCATAATAAATTTCACCATAATATAAAGAGATACAATAAGATTCAAATAACATTATCTCAACAATAAGGTTACATCACTCATTCCTCGAATGAGGTACAACATATAAATGTGATTACAAATACAATTATCCACCTTGAATACAATTGAGGAGTGAATTAATTACAAATAACAACTGAAATAAAATACATCAAGATCATGGAACGAAACCGATGGCATCCACGAGATCTCCAACTGGAAGACCTTGCCATCATGAACTGAAGATCAAGAGGGACCCAACAGTGTAGGGCAAATGTTCCTCTCAACCAAGTGGTGCCCAAAGGCCCACCCCCCGTGCTAGGAGATAGTAACAAGGATACATGGACAACCCTACAACCTCTAGACTCATGCCGACTCATACTGACTCAATCAAACACATAAACCAAACAACATGAAGTCACATTGTTTCTAGTTTACAAAATCTTTCATTTCACAAACTAACTTACATATGACCAAGGAGAAGTGTCACCACATAGGTGTATGAGTTACCCGTTAGATCTTCACCGATCCCGAACCCATCAAGATTCACTCTCCTACTGTCAACACATGAAACACAACCACTCCAAACTAAGGAGGAACCAAATCACACAATTTACTTCTAATCTAAGGAGGCACAAATCCTCGTTCAAGGAAACCAGATAAATCACTAACATGACTCCATGCACTACTCAAGGGAAATACAAATGGTTCATGTCACAATACGAAAACCCCAACACATAAGGAACCTCTGGAAGACTTACGAAATAAATGACTCACTTATCCCATTTTCCCAAAAAGGAACACAAAGGAAAAAATCACAGAAGGCAATTGCAAGGAAATAAACTACTTTTGGATATTCTAAATCCATTTCTCTTTTATAATGATTTCACAGCAAAAAAAAAAATTTCCCTAAAAAAATATTTGAATAAAATAATTAATTGCTTCTTCGATTACAAAGAAGGAAAAAAACTCATTTTAATATATAAATCAAATCCCTTGATTACTTTTAAAAGCAACATAACTTCACTATAAGTAATTTCCTTCAATTTATTAAAAATACCCATATTCCTTAAAAACTATATCATGCAAATAAAATATTCTCTTCTTTCTTAAATTTTCAATTGAACATAATTGCATGCAATTGATTTTAAGTTAAAAATATTAAATATATATATATATATATATATATATATATATATTATGACTATTTACACAATCATATATATATATAATTATATATACATCCAGTATATATACATAATATATATATTAGATATTTAACATACAATATTAAATTCAAATCCTTATTTAAAATATTAACACACATATATATTATTTAATATAAAATCATATTGCAAAAAATCAAACCCGAAAACCATTGAAATGCATATTATAATCATCAAACTAAAATGTACACTGGATGAATTTCAAAAACAAAGTTCGCTAAGGTATTAAAACCAAAGGCATATTCAATGGAAAAGGGAGTGGCTGGTATAACCCAGCCGACCCTCCTCCATGTTACCAGGCGCGGCCAAGGGAGGGGATACAGTTACTATGGAGTTATTACCTCCAAAGTTCACTCCCTTATGGGGCAGCGGTGGGGGTAATACCCCCACAAACCCTTCCCCCATTAACCCATATCAAACATAAATTTTGAAAGCTTGTTTAATTAATATTTCCTACAACATTACAACCGCCGTATGGAATTTTCTTCAGTCGTTTCCACGAATTCCGAATAGATATTTTATATAATATATATATATATATATATATAAAGTAAACAAATGCATATATAAACTTGTCAATACCTTAGCATAATTTGAGCTAAATTTTCACAATAAGATCCTATAGGAAAGATTTCAATAGAGAGATTTTACCACAGGGTTTCTAAATTTTCAAAATAAACCATCCATAAGAAAAATTATACAAATTCCCTAGAAACCCCCAATTTCATAGAAGAATTCTAAAATCACATTTCCTCTAATTTTTTTTATTGTTTATATAACAATTCCTTCAGAGGTTTTCTAAAATTTTACACAGAGGCTTTAAAATAAAATTTCCTAATTTTCATCTTGTTTTCCTCTAGGGATTTTCCCAATGTTCATTTATTAATTCCATAAAATATTCTCAAATCTTTGTCTCTGATTTCACTATAGAAGAATTCTTATAGAGACACTATATTTTTATGACAAACACATAAGCCTTAAATTTTTATTGAAACAAATTAAAGCTTTTACTTCAGATCTAGCACAACAATCATTTCTACAATAATATATTTCCATTTTTAGAATTTAACAAATACAATAATTTAAAAAGAGAGCCTGTTTCCAATGTAGCTTCTGGAGAAAATGGAGTTTTTGTGCCGAGCCTCCTCTAAAGCTTCCATTAAAGCTTTCACGGATTCTTCCAAGTAACCAAAATTCTTGAGCATAGTATTGATTCACAATCACAATAGTATTCTTTCCCAGCAAATCTAAGATTGTATAATTCCTAACAATTTTTCTACAATCCAAAATTTCTTTCAAATTTTCCGCAACAAGCAAATCCTCTTCCTTTCCAAATTTTCAACAACCCAAAATATCTTGTTCTTTTGCCGTGAAGAATCTTTTTGATTCCTCACCCAAAGCCAAGATTCCCTATGGGAATTAATTTTCCCAACAACCCCAAATTAATTAACTTAAACTTGCTGACAAATAACAAATATCTTTTAGCAACCCACATTTATTTTTGTTGGGGATAAGGAGTCGGTTTTGTCATCAAGATAAGCATATAAGATAGTAGTGCCTTAGTGATTTCAATTCAAAATCACTCCAAAGATAGACACAACTGTACCATAAAGTAGAAGTAGGCACAAAGTATCCCCCATTGATCCTCTAAGAGAAGTAAATGCAAAACAATTAACAGTTTTAACATAAACAAATAACCATGAAAGACAAAACAATATTGACACACATATATACATGGGGAAAACCCTTTCGGGTAAAAAACCCCACCCTCCAAAACACTCAGCTCAGATTGTATTATTCAATAAAAGGACTACAATACAAAAAAATATAGAGCTATGCTCTTCCAGGAGTGTTACATCTTGTCAAACAGGAGAATACAGGCAGGCAGCAAAACCAAAACCTTCATGTAGTTCCAATGACATCCATATGTCATTACTACATAGATTCCCTTCAGCTCCTCATAATAGACTGTCATAGCCAGCCTCTCGGCCAGCACAGCCCCAAGGCCTCACAGCAGTTTCACATCATTCAGATCCAAGAGACAGAGTGTTCCAGTTTCAATGCCTTAGCATACTGCTTGAACACACTTTTCCATCTCTCTCTATCAACTGCTCTATTTTCCCAACTGTCACCTTTTGGTTTACATATCTTAATGTATATCTCTGATCGAGCCATACATCATATTCAATGACCCAACCAATTGATGACCCTCAGGTTCATGCATCGAACAACCAAGCATGCATCTGATCTACATAGATTGCATCGAGCCACCCAGGCAATAAATCCATCACCTTAATTGAGTTCTATTTCCATGGCTTGTAATAACTGCCAATCCTTCTTTGGTCTTCAATCAATTAGATGCTACCAACCTACCATGTGTCACCTTCACATTCGCTGATCGCTATGACAGAATTGGTCCAGCTCGGTCAAGCTCAGTCTAGCTCGATCAATCGAGCTTCGAGATCAAGCGAGCTCTTACCGCGTTACCGCCGAGCTCAACATTACTTGCTGCAGTATGGCGGTGAGCTCACCTGAGCTCACCCTGCCATCTACGATGCTACTGCTGCCTCAGCCGATCTGTCTTGTTGTATAGCGGTGAGCTCATCCGAGCTCACCGACAACTTCACCAAGCCCAGACATTCCTTCCCACCGCGCTACCACAGAGATTGCCAGGTCTCACTGCAGTAGAGCGGTAACCACTCTGACAGACTGCCAGGGGTCTTACCATGGCCACTGTGGCCAGCCATCTCACTTCCCGCAGTATGGCGGTAACCACCAGGCCACACTGCAGGCGGCTTACCATAGCCACTGCGGTCACTCCGAACACCGACAACGATAGGGCGGTAATCACCAACGCTGACCGCCAATGGTCTTACCATGGACACTGCAGTCACTCTGAGCACGGACCATGGTAGGGTGATAACTGCTAGCGCTGACCTCCAACCATCCTATCACCATCAACCGCACCACCGCGGCTTAACCGAACACTACCTGCGGTACAACGGTAAACATCTTCTGCCACCTAGCCGCTCAACGCGCAACCGTGCCACCTCTAAGAGACCTCTGTGGTATAGTGGTAGCACCACCCAACCGCCAGACATAGTGGCCCGTGGTAAAGCAGTAAACAACACAACCATGCCACCAAGGAAAGAATAGGCAGCAGTATGGCGGTAAAGGCCACAAACATGAAGAAAACACCTAAGTCTTCAATGGAAAAGACCAGAAGCAAACTTTCCCAACAATTTTCACAAAGTAATTTAATAAATTTCCAAGTATAATTTAATTTCCTAAATAAATTTAATTCTTTTAAACTATTTACTTAATCAATAATTTAAATCAATTAATTTAATTACTTAATAAATAAACTTAACCACAAGGATTAAATTTCTTTACTAAATAAGTTAAATTTAATCAATTAAATTAAATAAAAAGCTTACAACAATATTATCTAAAATTAATTAAATAAATACTAACATCATTTAATGCATAATTTAACATTTATTTCCATATCATAAACCTTGCAGAATTAAATAGCAATAGAGAAGGCAAATGAAGACACACCAAACATGGACTGATGACATACTATGGATAGGGGGTAGACTTGACACAGGTAACCTAGCTACTATCTCCCAATCAACATACAGTTGGGTCGACATGCTCAAACCTACGAAGCCAAGTGGAGTCAATGTCATGTACCTACAAACCTGTATCTGAGGCATCAATAGCACATGTATATAAAATCATAATAAAACACACTATAAAGAGGAAATCGCAGAATTATAGGGTGCTTGCAAGTGAGTGATGCAATCTCATCCCCTTCAACAATACAATATCACCAAACTGATAATTTCATCATTAATATAACTCATAAGCAATAATCATATCATAATAAACTAACATTATTCTAAATCAAAGCATGTCAAGTATAACACCAAGGAAAGTACATCTCATCACACACATAGTCCATGTTGCTCTATAAGAACCATAAAATAATGAAGCATCATAATCTAACATAACAGAAAAATAGAGGGGTGTTACATTCTCCCCCCTAGGGTCAGGCTTACTCCTGGAAGCCTACAAAAACCCCTAATACAAATTCCACAAATACACACATAATCAGTGGTTCCAAAATTGAACCACTCCATAAACTAACATAAAAGCAACAACAACCAGAGTCATAGTCCTCTAAGCCAAATACACTGTCAATCCAAAAAATCACATAGTCTCAAAACACATATCCTAACCTATGAAGTATCAAAGCAGAGGAAACAACATTGAAGGCACTTTCTTAGCCTCTTGTACCATAGGATTTCCATGAATTTCCAATCTGTTGCCTGTCCAGTACCGGTAATATCCACATCTATACCTTGATGCTCTATTTGATGATGATCAACCGCTACACTCGTTCCATGAGTCCTTCTTGCATCATTCCTTGCCGGTTCTATAACTATTGATCTCTGACTGGTTCTAGGTTTGTTCCTATGAGAACACTATCTCACTAAGTGGCCTTGTTGATTGCAATTGTAACATCTTGTACTTCTACCCATTGCAACCTATGTGCTTTGAGCTGACTGGTCGGTCGGGAGCATGGAGTTGTGCTTGTATCTAGCTTTGAATCCTCCTATGCGTAAGACGATCACCCCAGAACCCAAAGACTATTGGGTACACCACATTAAAAGGAACACCAATCATCCAATTCCCGAACCCTGAACCTTCATAAGGATGATTGTTGGGCGGAGAATGTGCCCTCAAAATGTCCAACATAAGTCCTGCTAAAGAAGAAATAATTATCCTAGGGATCCTTTGCCTTTCCCTAAATACTTGATGACCACCATCCTATCTAGAGCCGAGCCGAGTAAGAATCTCCCCAAGTGTAGAATGTAATAGAGGACTCAGGTGCTCCTCACGATCATTCTCATGGGAGCTCTGAAATGTAGGGTTCTGACGACCGACTCCATGACCACCTCTTCTAGGAATCCTATACACACCATCCAAGAAAGGAGTCACAACCAAAAGGTGAAATTATCATACAATAACTCAAAAATAAGGCACCATACCCATGATTATACATGCATAATACATATACACACCAACAAACAACACCAAAATCATAACATAATGCCACACAAGGGTCCATCTGGACACCAAAAAGAAAAATACCAATCCATGATAGAAGAATCCATGAACCAAGAGAAAATAACCATCTCACATAAATCAAACATCACAATTAGTGGCTTGATGGTGTTAGGGCACACATAAGGTGAGATCATCCAAACAAGACCCCAATGACCTATCTCTTGTTGTATAAGGCGATTAGCCTCCAAGAGATAGTCATCACACATAGGTGAGCAGTGGGTCCTAGCTGCATAGCAACCTCACATACCCCCATCCTCAACGTTTCCTACGTCTACTTACTCATATACACTCACCAAGTCTGTCTCATATGTCCTTGGAGAGGAATCACAATACAACACATAGCTAACATTGAAAACAACAAAGATAACTAGCTGAGCCACCAAGTTCATAAAGAATAACAAATTAAAGTTCAATTTCAACAATAAGGCAATAAATGTGCACAATATCAACACTAATTCAAATATATAACCACTAGGGTTATAAGAAAATAAGATAAAAAATTATTGCTAAACCTTCACAATCAAATATAAACAAGGCATCAACCTTCACAATCAACTGAAAAATCATCAATAACCAAAAAGGAAGTTCACAATCTTCAAAATTTCACTATACAACACTTTGTGACTAGTTACTAGCCACCAAATGAGGAAAGAGGAAACAACGTTCGACTAGAATAATAATAGCCCTCATGTCATGTGGAATGAGCACACCAACCGCATGATCTAGAGTGTATCCACGACTATCACATTGTCACTCTACCTAGTCATATGCCAGTCGAAGAAGTCATGCATTGGTCATATGCCATGTGGTAGTGTGTCTGAGGGTTAGTGGAAATAGGCATGCATAGATCACACCCCACATTGTGATACCTCGTGGAGAAGACACACACAAGAACTCGTTGTACCCAAAGGTATACATGGCTAGGATCTACTCATATGCTACCCAACCAACATGGTCAATCAGCCATGAGGATCCCTCTACAAGTGTTTGAGGCCCCATAATGCTCATCGCACAAGTAGTCTAACAAAGAAATTCTCATAATGCACCTTCACATGTCTAGGAATGTGGCATCGTGTAACACGACATCATCATCATCACTATGTCAGAACATGAGTGGGGTGTGGCATCATATTGCATCATATCAGAATACATGCAAATACAATATATCAAAGCATCATTACCAACACTATGTCAGATCATCAGTGTGGTATGGCATCGTATCTATCACATCATGCCAGAGCATGTGTAGATACACTAAATATATAATGCAATATGATAATATCACTATGGCACTCCCAAGCTTCACCTCTCATACATACGAGGTTTACTTGCTATGCTAGATCAACGCCTCTACGGACAACCAAACATATACTAACAAACCTATGCTGTTGTACTCAAATATGTGGGGATTAGGCTAACACATGTGGATCAAGTATCCTGATCCATCATAAGGAAAATTAGTGGGTACGATTCCACGGGACTGGTTGATTTGAGATACTATGCACCGTAATATGCGTACACTACACAATCAACCCAAGGAACTTGTGGCTACTACTATCCCTTCATGGATTGAGGGTCTAGAGCACCAAAAGAAAAAGAACTACTTTTGGTTACTCTTATATATAAGTTTCAACCACACATGGGTTGGCCCTCAATCAGGTAACAAACATGAAAACACACACAATGGAATGGTAAATCCCACACCAAAGTGTAACTTTTCCCCATGGATGGGTACCAAGTATCACCATCGCATGGATACACAAAGCAAGTACGAGGTATTCACAACATTCAAACAAAATATAGTTACTAGTTTCTTACATTTACAGGGGGTACAACTACATACATAATCCCATAGGAACATCAAATTCCATAACCCATGGGATACGTATCATAACTTTCCAACCATAACCTTTTATCAGGTTTCTTTCATGCTACTCTTCTCACAGAGTACATCATGCTAATGTAAAAGCCATGAACATGTGATTACTTAACAATTCCACTAACAAATTCACAAGAACAACATAGTGGACTTAAATGTACCCAGAGTACCTAGTGTATTGACCTAGGGCTCTGATTCCATGTGTAATGCCTCGCCATGTAACCCTAAAGGAAGTTACAACACAATGCGAAAGCGTACAATTTTATTTTCTTAAAGTGCATTATTAAAATGGAAGATGCATGACATTTTGCAACAACATCTAAGGCACACAATGAAACTACATCAAAAACCAAACATACGTCATACATCCATAGAATTTATTTACTTAAATAGTTAAGTACTCATACATTCCATACATAATAAATTTCACCATAATATAAAGAGATACAATAAGATTCAAATAACATTATCTTAACAATAAGGCTACATCTCTCATTCCATAAATGAGGTACAACATATAAATGTGATTACATATACAATTATCCACCTCAAATACAATTGAGGAGTGAATTAATTACAAATACCAACTGAAATAAAATACATCAAGATCATGGAATGAAACCAATGGCATCCATGAGCTCTCCAACTGGAAGACCTCACCATCATGAAATGAAGATGAAGGGGGACCCAACGGTGTAGGGTGCACGTTCCTCCCAACCAAGTGGTACCCAAAGGCCCACCCCCCATGCTAGGATATAGTAACAAGGATACATGGACAACCCTACAACCTCTAGATTCAGGCCAATTCATACTAACTCGACCAAACACATAAACCAAAAAAAATGAAGTCACATTGTTTCTAGTTTACAAAATCCTTCATTTCACAAACTAACTTACATCTTACCTAGGAGAAGTGTCACCACATAGGTGTATGAGTTACCTGTCAGATCTTCACCGATCCTAGCCCCATTAAGATTCACTCTCGTACTGTCAACACATGAAACACAACTACTCCAAACTAAGGAGAAACCAAATCACACAATTTACTTCTAATCTAAGGAGGCACAAATCCCCACTCGAGGAAACCGGGTAAATCACTAACATGACTCCATGCACTACTCAAGGGAAATACAAGCGGTTGACATCATAATACGACAACCCCAACATAAAAGGAACCTCTGGAAGACTTAAGAAATAAATAACTCACTTATCCCATTTCTCCAAACAAGAACACAAAGTAAATAATCACAGAAGGAAATTGCAAGGAAATAAACTACTTTTGGATATTCTAAATCCATTTCCCTTTTATAATGATTTCCAAACAAAAATAACAATTGCCCTAACAAAATATTTGAATAAAATAATTAATTGCTTCTTCGATTACAAAGAAGGAAAAAAACTAATTTTAATAGATAAATCAAATCCCTTGATTACTTTTAAAAGCAACATAACTTCACTATAGTAATTTCCTTCAGTTTATTAAAAATACCCATATTCCTTAAAAACTATATCATGCAAATAAAATATACTCTTCTTTCTTAAATTTTCAATTGAACATAATTGCATGCAATTGATTTTAAGTTAGAAATATTAAATATATATTACATATATATATATATATTATGAATGTATACATGATCATATATATATAATTATATATACATCCAATATTATACATAAAAAATATATATTAAATATTTAAAATACAATATTAAATTCAAATTCTTTTTTTTTAAGCAATGTGGGCATGCCACAGTAATATATTAAAATAGATAGAATAATTACATAAGACTTGGTTCAAAGAACCAAGAAGAAAACCTTCGGTTATAGCCCATACATACAAATACAAACTATCCCTTAAATGGGATGACAATACAAAATTATAATTTTAAGTATAGTAGCACCACCTTGGAGTAGATAGGGACACCAAAAATTAATCTTGGGATGAATTTCCCCAACCAAAAAAAATCACTGCAATACCAGCTTTGTCGTTCAAACTCCCGGGTTATTCCGCCATGCAATCTTCATAGGAAGACACCTGGTCTCGCACCACCACATTCAAACATTGTAACTCAGGCAAATATGAGTCAGGCCCATGTCGAGGGACTTCATCATCTGCATGAACCTCTAGCTCCTTAACAGTCAAATCCCCCAAAAGCGAAGTGGAAGCACATTGAACTATGGGCTCGACTTGCTCAATTCTTCGCACAAGAGTCACAGACTCAACTTTCACTTGAGGAAATCTCCGTGCAGGTCGACAAAACGGAGGTTTTGGAACAAAATCCCATAGAATGGAGATTGCATAGAATTTTTCTTTAATTTCAGCCAAAAGAGAGCTAGAGATCTTGTTTTCATTTTTCTTTAGAGCTGACAATAATACATAATCATTTCCAATTTGAAGCCCCAGTCAAGGCTTCAAAAATATCTTCATAACTAGCCAAATATTTGAGGTGATCACGTGGGAGTAGGCCACCAATGTAACCCTCCCCTGTGAACAAATTATACTTTTGAACTAGAGGCAGTAAGACATTCTTGTCACAGAAATTAGGGTTTACAACTTCAGAAACAATTTTTTCTAGATCCCTCAGCGATTGAAGTAGATGCATAATATTTGACAAGAAAATAGATAGCACTAGAGAAGGAATAAAATCCATTCGAGCTCCTGGGTGAGTGATTTCCTTACCCAAAACTATACGCACTGCATCCTCCTCACGCATACTCCAAGTAACCAAGAAAATTTTATGAAGAGAGTTGCACTAACTAAAAGAGAGAAAAGAAAACGAAATTCAATTTCCAAGTAACCTTTCCAATGATGGAATTTGTCGTGTGCACATAGTTTAAGAGATTATCCCCCCATGCATCCAACTTTCGAGTCCATTATGGGGGAACGATCGGGAATATTCTGAAGGGGGGTATTCCCATTCCAAGAATCCAACCAAAAATTGACACTCAGCACATTATTAACCTCCCAAGTAATGTATGAAACGATCAACTTTCTACAAGATATTAGAAATTCTAAATGATAGATCCCCTTAGGGGATCCGCAACCGTAAAAATCCTTAGGCGGTTGGCATTGTCAAGATACTCTCCCTACATTATTTGACACCACTTGGCCTACGAGTTCGCATACATTTTCCATGCAAGTTTCACACCAAATTGTTTATTACGAATTGAGAGGTTCATAATACCTGCTCCCCCTTGGGCTTTCCCACTAGTCATGGCTTCAAGAGAGATTAAATGGAAATTCTTGCTATCATCCATTTTCCCTTTCCAAATGAAAGATCTGATCAAACCTTCAAATTTTAGAGATGACTACCTTTGGAGCTTTAAGAATTGCCTGAAAATAGTTAGGAATCGAGGAGAGAACAACTTTAACTAAGAGGATTCAACCAGCTAAAGAAAGCCATCTATCTTTGCAAACTGTAACTCTAGATTTAATCCACTCAATTACTTTTGCCCAGTACGTTGCTTTATTTGGGCCCACAAAGAAAGGAATCCCTAGATATGAACATGGCAAGGATGCTTTTTGAAAACCAAGGATGCTAAGATTTTTTTATTCATTTTCCTCTGAAGTGTGTAGGATATAAACTTTAGATTTTGAGGCATTAATTTTTTGACCTGAGGCTAAAGAATATTTATCAAGAACCTATTTGATTTGACAATATTCTACTGAGGAAGCAATACATAATAGATTTGTGTCATCTACAAACAATGAATGAGTCACTACCATATTTGAATTTTCAATCCGAATACCTTTCCATAAGCCCAAAGTATGCACGTTGATAATATATCTTCTCAAATATTCTGGCATAATGATGAAAAGAAAGGGAGACAATGGGTCGCCTTTCCTTACACATTGAGAGGAGCTAAAGAAACTAGAAGGAGAACCATTAAGAATTAGTGAGAATTTGGCTCTTGATAGGAAATTAGAGATCCAACAACACCACTTTGTAGAAAAACCAAATTTGAGCAAGACTTTTTGCAAGAAACACCAGTTGACCTTATCATAAGCCTTCATCATATCAATTTTAACTATGATAGTAAGGAATTTTCTAGCTATAATTGAATGGAGGGTTTCATGAGCCACAATTGTGCCTTCATAAGTTTCCTTTCCCGGAACAAAAACCCCTTGTTCTTGTGAAATTATCTTTGGAATTAACGACTATAACCTCAAGTAAATTGCTTTTGAAAAGATATTGTAAATCGTATTACACAAAGAGATTGGTCCAAACTCCACAAAAGAGGAAGGATTTGCAACTTTGGGGATAATAAAAATGTTAGTTACATTAAACTGCTTAAGAAAATAACCAGATCCACACAATTCTTATAGGGCCCATAGAAGATCAAAACACACAATGCCCTAATATTATTGAAAGAATAGAGTAGTGAAACCATCAGGGCTTGGGGCCTTATTAGGAGGCAAAGAGAATACTATCTTTCTGAGCTCCTCAATTGAGAATGGCTTCAATAACTGATCATTTTCCTTCGCAAAGATAAGGGTTGGGACTTCTTGCAACATGTCATCAACATCCACTGCATTTTGTCGGGTGCTATCTTTTGGGGTAGAGAGAAGGTTGGAGAAGAACCAAACACATTTTTTCTTGATATCTTATTCCTTTGTAAGCCAGACGCCTGATGGAATTTCTTTAATCGCTTAAACCACCTTGGTAGCCCTTTTGATATGAGTAGAGGCATGAACTTAGTTTTTTTATCCCTTTCCTTAAGCCATAATTCTCGTGAGTTTTTCCTTCATTAGGCTTCTTCTCTTACACATTGCTCCTCCCATTCTACTTGCAAACTTCTTCTTTTTTCATATGTCACCACATCCAACCCTTGCTGAATAATTTTTCTATGAATAACTTCTAATTCCTGAGAGATCAGATCTTTTTGCTGAAAGATATTTCTAAAGGACTCCTTATTCCATCTATGGAGCTGATGTTTACTATGTAAGAATTTTGACCATAACCTAAAAATCATTGATCTAGGCACAAAAGGAGCATAAATCCACCATTGTCAAATCAAATCGACAAAATTAGGGTGTCTAAACCACATACTCTCAAATTTGAATGAAGATTTCAGAGGAGAAGAAGAAGAACTTGCAATGGAGAGGAAAATTGGATAATGGTCAAAATCAGGGAAAGGTAGAATCTCACACACTAGATTAAAAGACCCACTGAACCAATTTGGAGAAAGCAGGAAGCAATCAAGCCTTATTGCATTTTGAAGGAAATCACTCCTTCGATTTGTCCAAGTGTACTTGGAATTTATTGGTAAAATATCCCTCAAGGAGTTGGAGTTAATGAAAGAATTAAAATCATACATAACCCTTGCAAGCGGGCAAATCCCCACAGTCTTATCTTGAGCTGAGGGAATAGCATTGAAATTTGTAGCTAGGACAACTTTACCATCACCCAGAGATGTAATAATCTAAGAAATTTGATCCCAAAGACACTTTTTTTCACCTGTGGGTGTGAGACCATAAATATTAAAAATCCAAAACCTAGTATCAAATTTTGTTACTTCAACCAATTTCCAATTATTTTCCTTGTGAAGAATAGCCAACAATACTTGCTTTGGATTCCATAGAATGATAAGACCACCTAAAGCTCCTTGGGTAGGAGAATAATCAGATTGCCACAACTGCCACTTCTGAATTATCTACTTAAAAACACCTTCTGAAAATTTGGTCTCTTGAAGAAGGACAACATCTGCACTGCATCCATCAATTTGAGGTTTGATGTGTGCACATTTGTTAGGGGAATTAATGCCCCTGACATTCCATGAGAGAATCTTCATTGGCCCTTGAGAGAGCAGAAAACGCTCCTTGGACACTTAATATGGGAAGATAACAACGAATCGAGCAACGTGGATTGGCATCCCGCTTCAATTTCTTCTTGAAGTTTGACGACCTTAGACTTGAGGCCTCATTTACCTGGAGAATTTTTACATTGGGGCTTGAAAGGGGTTTGAGCAATAGAGAGAGACTATGAATAATCAAAACCTGAAAAGGCATAATTACCTTCCCTGGCCTCATTATCCTCCACTTTAGGTAGGAAGCCATTAGAGGTCAATGACACAATCTGGGAAATGGATGGACTCTTAGTTTCACAGGGGGGTTCTTCTTTAATGATGGAACTACCCCAATCCCAAAAAGGATCTGCTTGAAACACTTCATCTCAATTTTCTTAATAATTTCTGAACCCACTAAAACCAACAGTTTTTCTGCCAATAGTTTGAGTTCCATGTCAGAAGACTTATTTATCACTGGATATTGAGGCAAGACCTGAAAATAATCTTGTGACTCAATTGTGGACTTAACTAAATGAGGACTAGGGCTACCTTTCTCGAGGAAATGACTAGATTGGAGATAGTTATTTTAATCTTGAAACATTAACCTTCTGACCAATTCTCCTAAGTGAGATTCCTGAATTTGCATGGATGGAGAATAGAGGTGTTGAGATAAAGATGTGTTCTTGTTCCATAATACTTCAAAACAGAAAGAGACCTTGGATGGCTTTGACTGCCTGTCTCACCGGGGAGACAAACTAAACCTAATAACCTAGAATGGAGAAGGACAACTGGTCTGCCCACGAAAAAAATTCATGGTTGTACATCCTTTAATGGATTCCCCAGCTGAAGAAAAGGTAAGCCCCTCGGAGGAGCTAAAATGATCCAAACCCATTGAAGTATCCCAGGAGCCAAAAAATGGTGGCCCCTCAAAATGAGACATCTGAGGGGGCAAAGGACCCATTCCACAATTGGTTGTAGAGGTAACCTGTTGCTTACTATGAGGGGAAAACCCCTGAGGATGATCATCTACATCCTGACAGGTTTCCTAGCATAATGGTTGAAACCATACACCAAATTTGGATTTTATCTCTAAATGTGATGGTTGTTTCTTAGAGGCATCAAGAAAAACAAGAAGTCTTACTGACTTGGATGGATTGTTAAAGCGTAAGAGGTCATGCTTTTGGAAAATTCCAATTTGGTTTGCAAGAATTTCTAGCAAATGCAATTCTCTATATTCCAAGGCGAGACCATGCAGGTGCACTAAAAAAGGAGCAAAACGGATCACGAAATCCTTAGGGTGAAAGTTAGGAGTCCATTTTTGTATATAAAGTCCAAAACCCCAAAAATTCCAGGATTTAGTTTTAAATACCTCATCTTTTTCCAAAATGGTCTAAAAAAGAACAACAAAAATTCCTTTATTTTGATCTAAGTAGAAGACTTTAATAGCTCCATTCCAATCTTGAAAAATTATGTTCTTTAAAGAGTCCAAATCTAGAAAAATATTCCAAAACTTACAAATGAGAGCTTTCACCATAAGATCATTTATTTGGGGCAATAACGTATGCTCTGGGAAGGTTACCTTAATGGCTTGAGGTTGTGAACCAGATGCTTGTTTCCCTTGATCTAACCCAGGTTGATGACTGACAAATGGTTGGTTGCTCAATTTCGTCTACCATACTTGTTTCTGCTTACCCTTCAGATTCTTTGGTGAAGAGCAAGCCTTTTTCCCTTTCCTCCTATTCCTGTGAAAACCCTTATCACCAACCAAACGTGACTACTATTGTTGCCTGTGATGAAAACCTGTCCTAGTTACCTTTGATGCTTCCACCTTGTACTGATTTTTACCTCGACCGTGCTTGAAATCCTTAAAAGGGCTTGTTGTCAAATTTAGCTTATGGCTTTCGTGATTCAAAGGCAGTTTGGATGGTTGCCCAGTATTAGTGTTTTTTTCTTGACTATTTGGATTGAAGGGATCTCTAGATTACGGATGCCTAGATCTAAGATCTTTCTCATAATCATATTACTTGGACAACAAGTGGGAGCACTCATCATCTGAAACCCTATCTTCACACATATCTAGAACTGGTTGTTTGGATCTGTCCAGACGCCTTGCATTCCGACGGTGTTGTTGGGGCCTGTCATTTCTCCAAGAAGGATTCAAAGTTCGTTGCCCTGGGCGATTCACTTTTGGAACATCTGTCCATTGCCTACCCTGGGTGTGACCCTGCCAAAGTGCCCTATCACCCAAACTAGGGTTAGAATTTCTTTTGAAGTATGTCGATTTAGGCTGATAATCCATAATCTGAGCTTGAGAGATCTTCCCATTTTTCCAAACAGATGCATCAACCCACTGACCATTATGAAAAACCCACAATGGAATGTGAACTATCAAGCTGTCATCCGTGCAAGGTCTCTTTGCATCAACCCAAGCACCACTGTGAAAAACCCACTGTGGAATATGGGAATCCAAGATATCCACACCAAATGGGGGTGGATCTTTCAAGGCTTCATTACCCCAATATTTAATGCCTGCTTCCATGAACCTGTCTGTAACACTGTAAGCTCTCGCCACGCACCCTGAGCTACCTGCAACATCACAAACCCCCATGGGTCCTGGAGAAGACAATCGCACCATGCCCAGACTCCCCATTCCCATCAATCCTCAACTTTTAAGTTACTATTATTTAGTTAAATTCAAATCCTTATTCTAAATACACAAACACACACACACACACATATATTATAATACATATATATTATTTAATATAAAATTATATTGCAAAAAATCGAAACCAAAAACCATCGAAATGCATGTTATAATCATCAAACTAAAATGCGCAGTGGACGAATTTCAAAAACAAAGTTTGTTGAGGTATTAAAACCAAAGGCATATTCAAGGGAAAAGGGAGCGGCTGGTATAACCTAGCCAACCCTCCTCCATGTTTCGAGCACGACCAATGGAGGGGATATGGTTACTATGGAGGTATTACCTCAACAGTCCGCTCCCTTATGGGGTGGTGGTGGGGGTAATACCCCCACAAACCCTTCCCCCATTAACCCATATCAAATGGAAATTTTGAAATCCTGTTTAATTAATATTTCCCACAACATTACAACCGCTGTAAGGAATTTTCCTTCGTTGTTTCCACGAATTTCGAACATATATTTTATATAAAATATATATATATATATATATATATATATAAAGTAAATATATATATAAACTTGTCAATACCTTGGCATAATTTGAGCTAAATTTTCACAATAAGATCCTATAGGAAAGATTTTAACAAAGATATTTTACCACACGGTTTCTAAAATTTCAAAATAAACCATCCATAAGTAAAATTATCAAAATTTCTTGAAACCCCCCAATTTGACAGAAGAATTCTAAAAATGCGTTTCCTCTAAATTTTCTATTGTTTATAACAATTCCTTCAGAGGTTTTCTAAAATTTTACATAGAGGCTTTAAAATAAAATTTCCTAATTTTCACCTTGTTTTCCTTTGAGTCTTTTCCCAATATTCATCTATTAATTCCAAAAAAGATTCTCAAAGCTTGCTCTTTGATTTCACTGTAAAAGAATTCCTACAAAGACACTATATTCTTATGGAAAACACATAAGCCTTAAATTTTCTTTCAAACAAATTAAAGCTTTTACTTCAGATCTAGCACAACAATCATTTGTACAATAATATATTTCCATTTTAGAATCTAACAAAGACAATAATTTAAGAAGGGAACCTCTTTCGTACGTAGCTTCTGGAGAAAATGGATTTTATGTGTTGAGCCTCCTCCAAAACTTCCAGCAAAGCTTTCACGACTTCTTCCAAGTAACCAAAATTCCTGAGCACAATATTGATTCACAATCACAATAGTATTCTTTCCCAACAAATCTAAGATTGTACAATTCCTAACAATTTTTCTACAATCCAAAATTTCTTTGAAATTTTCCACAGCAAGCAAATCCTCTTCCTTTCCAAATTTTCAACAACCCAAAACATATTGTGCTTTTGCTATGAAGAAGCTTTTCGCTTCCTCACCCAAAGCCAAGATTCCCTCCAAGAATTAATTTTCCCAACAACCCCAAATTAATTAACTCAAACTTGCTCGCAAATAACAAATATCTTTTAACAATGCACATTTATTTTCACAAAGTAATTTAATAAATTTTCAAGCATAATTTAATTTCCAAAATAAATTTAATTCTTTTAAACTATTTGCTTAATAAATAATTTAAATCAATTAATTTAATTACTTAATAAATAAACTTAACCACAAGGATTAAATTGCTTTACTAAATAAGTTAAATTTAATCAATTAAATTAAATAAAAAGCTTACATCAATATTATCTAAAATTAATTAAATAAATACTATCATTTAATGCATAATTTAACATTTATCTCCATAACATAAAGCTTGCAGAATTAAATAGCAATAGACAAGGCAAATGAAGACACACTGAACATGGACTAATGACACACTGTGGCTAGGGTGTAGACCTGAAATAGGTAACCTAGCTACTATCTCCCAATCAACATATCGCTGGGTCAACACACTCAAACCTATGAATCCAGGTGGAGTTGATGTCATGTACCTGCAAACCTGTATCTGAGGCATCAATAGTACATGTATGTAAGATCATCATAAAACACACCGTAAAGAGGAAACCGCAAAATCGCAGGGCACTCACAAGCAAGTGATGCAATCCCGTCCCCTTCACCAATACAATATCACCAAACTGGCAATTCCATCATTAATAAAACTCATGAGTAGTAATCATGTCATAATAAACCAACATTATTCTAAATCAAATCATGTCAATTATAACACCAAGGAAAGTATATCTCATCACACACATAGTCCATGTCGCTCTATAAGAACGATAAAATAATAAAGCATCATAATCTAACATAAGAGAAAAATAGAGGGGTGTTACACTAGGCTTAAATTTAGTCATTGAAAAATAGGATTAGTTCATATTTACATTGATGAAATTGCATTTGGATTGAAATAAAATCTAAAAGTGTTCACAACATTCATTTAAGAATTTCTATATAGTGAAAAGTAGCAATAATTAATTGGATATTGTTGCATAAATCATAAAAGATTTCATTTTTTAATATTTTTCAGGTTAAGATTATTCAAATTTTGCACTTTACATTGTAAAAATTATAATTCCAAATTACATTCATCATTAAGGATTTTGAAAATTGCTTGCATAATTTCAAAATAAAAAATATGTTAAATTTTGGAAAATTATTCACTTACAAACTTTTATAGTCATGATAAAAAAACTTAAACATTATGGAACACACCCAATTTTGAACTCAACATAAATACCTTGTTGGTCTAGGGCATATTGTACCCCTGACTAGGCTATTTTTGCTTAAATTTTAGTGGAAAAAACCTCTTTGGGTACTCTATCCATATCTATTTCAAATTATTTGTCCACTATGTTATAGAAGTTTGTATCTTAGTGCATATATTGGTTAAGCATCAAATTATCATAATTTCTTAATGCTTTGGAAAAAAATTATCCTCTTTGAAATCCTTGGTTTGTGTTTCATGTTGTGTTTGGTAATGACTCTTCCTCAACACATGAAACTTATGTTCCTTCATCTCCCAATTCATATCTTCTTAATAAGGATAGCTTGACGTAAGATGAAGCAATCATTGATGGATTCTTAAGAAACAAAATATCTCATCTTGAAAATAATGTTTTCCTTTATCCTTTAATAACATGGACTACTCATCCATATTGACAATAGTAACACCTACCATACCTCCACTTGACATTTTTTCCACCTCACATATATAAAGTGATTCACAATTCATACCCCAACCTATGTGCATGAAAGAACATATTGATGATAACCAAGATGAGCCCATACAACCAAGTGATCCTCCATCACATGTAAACAAAGTGAGTAACATGCCCATAAGTTTAGAAAAATACTTTGAAAACAATTTAAAATTCTTGCTAAACAGGGACATGACATAAAGAATGAGCATGAAATTTAGACCCTCTTGGGGCAAACACCATCTAAAGCTACAAAATGAATGGGTACCAAGGTCCTCCACATTTACATAAAACATTTACTCCATCCTCAAAACCACATAAACCTCATGACCTATTATAAAAGATCTACTACCTACACTCTAGATCCTTTTTCTCAAAATGAGTGTACCTTATGAACACTCTTACAATTGGAGTTCATTAAACTACCCCCCATGCATGAAATAAGAGAAACTCAATGCAAGAATAAAAATACATCCCTTTTTGCATATCATAGACAGTTTGGTCATACTATTGATGAATGTTTTACAATAAAGAACATAAGGGTAAGTGTACAAAGTTGTGACATAAAAAGGGGGATTAAGATGCCACTTTTAAAAAATAAATAAAAAATGGTTGATGTTTGACAAGAAAATGAAGATAGTTATGCTAAAAATTTGAAGATGCAATAAGAACAAGAGTTGTGCTCTAAATCTACTTTCTAAACTTTTTTTTTTTAAATAGTGAAGATTAAGGGTTTGAAAAAGGGGGAGCATGCAAAGTGCTCCTATTTTTATGAAAAAAATAGCATAGCATCTATTGTGTTCCCCCTAAAATGTTAACTTTTTTTATAATTTCAAAAATCGCTTTAGTAAGAAAATGGCTAACACCATGTAGTTTATGCCTATTTTATTAGCTAATTTTTTAATGTATATATAATATTTTACTAATTTTTGAAGTGGACTTATCTTGAAAAGAAGAAATTTGAGTGTACTCCCCCCTAAAGTTTTTAGAAACTAATCATAAATAAAAAAATTTCAATACGTCTAGAATGAAGTCTAGTTTCTAAAAATGTAATTTGTTTCAAAATTTGATGAAGGATTTAAAAATTTACACCCAAACTTGCACATGTTAGTTTTTGACAACAATCAAAGACACTAACAAAAGAAGTTAAAGATGAAAACCTTAACATAAATTAAACAAAATAAATTATATGGTTAGATAGATAAGAGAGAGCTTAATTTCATCATGACATTTTTATAAATTTTCATTGAAACATGTGCAAACTTGATAGAGAGAACAACCAAAAATATGTGAAATTTTGTTACCCTTTCAAAAAATCACGTCTTCGGTATGAAATGGTCATCCAATCCTTTGGGTTGGATTCCCAAGGAAAATCCAACCAAAAAGGTTGGCATTTCCCAATACAAACCATTTGGTGCATGCAAAATCAAAGCACATCATTTGGCAAGTGCCAAATTTGGTGAGTGCCAAATGTGAATGATGACTTTTTAGAATGCATTTTCTTGAACTCTTGCTTTTCTTATTTGTCTTTATCTGTATCTTTCTCTAGTAATGAAACTATTACATGAAATAAACATTTTTCAGGCATTTACATATGGAAATTTACTTTCTTATACTTTAAATTATATTTCATTTATATAGTTTTAGGATGTTTGAGAGTGACCTTTCAAATCTCTTGGATTCATAATGAAAATTCTAGTTTTTGGAAGATTTTATAATTTTTTAGACATAGTCAAATTTTAGTAATCAACAAGTTGTATCATCCCTCTCTCTCTCTTTCTATATATATATATATATCACTCATTGTTCATCTCCTATGCTCTAGAACTCTCTCTCAATATCTCCATCCATTTATTTGACTCTCTCCCTTGAGCTTAAGATTTTCCTCTCTACCTATTAATCTCTCTCTCCCTCTCTCCCTCCTCTCTCTAATATTTATATCCCTCCCTCCCTCCTTCCCTCTCTACATCTCTATCTCTCATGTCCCTCTCCTTATATCTCTTTCTCTCTACTCTTTCTCACCCCTCTCTCTCTCTACTTCTCTCTACTTCTCTCTATCTCCCCTCTCTCCCCATACCTCTCTATTTTTTTGTATCACCCCCCTTTCTATATCTCTCTTTCTTCCACCCACCTTCACTCTCTACTTCTCTCTATCTAACCGATCCATATATACATATTTCTCTCTCCCTCCCTCCACCATTCCCTCTCTCAATATCTCCACCATCCTTCTTAACTCTCTACTCTCTCTGTCACATCTTTCTATCACCTCTCTCTCACTTCTCCCTCCCTCCCTCCCTCCCTCTGCTCTCTTTCTCTCTATCTTGCCTCTCTCTCCCTACCTATCCCTCCCTTTCTCTCTCTATCTCACCTCTCTCTCTCTCCATCCCTAACTCTCCCTCCCTCTCTCTAGCAACCTATCTTGCTATGTTTCTCTCTCTCACCTCTCTCTCCATCCCTCCCTCTCAATATCTCTACCTTCCTTCTTCCCTCTATGATTTTATCTATCACATCTCTCTCTTTCTCCCTCTCCGCTCTCTCTATCTTAAATATCTCTCTCTCTTTGGCCCTCCACCCCCCCTTCTAATATCTCTCCTTTGTCCCTCTCTCCCCCTTATTTCTATCTCTCCTCACCCTCTCTCTACCTATACATATCTCTAATTATGTCTCAACTATCCCTCTTTACCTCTCCCTCCCTCCCCTCTCTCTATATCCCTCTTTATTTCTCTCTTTATCTTATCTCTCTCTCTCACCTCTATCCCTCCCTCCATACCTCTCCCTCCCTCTCTCTTTCCCTCTCTACTTCTCTCTATCTCCCCCTCTATCTCTCTACCTACCTCTCTCTCTCTCTCTATTTCTCTCTCATTTTTTTCTCTATCTCTCCTTCCCTATCTACTTCTTTCTATCTCCCCTCTCCATGTCTCTACCTATCTCTCCCTCTATAACACCCTACCAATCTCTCTTGACCTATATATACCATCTCCCTCTCTCTACCTACCTCTATATTTCACCTATACCTCTTTACCTCTCCCCCTCCCCATCTCTCCCACCCTCACTCCTCTCTCTTTGTCTCTTTCTTTTTCTCTCTCTTTCACTCTCTTGCTCTTTGATGTGCACCAAGATGTGATACAAAAATGGGAGGAAGGTGGAAACATTGAGAGATAGGGAAGGAGGGAGGAATAGGTAGAGATAGAGAGAAGGAGAGAGTGTGAGAAATAGGGGAGATAGAGGGAGAGAGAGAAAGAGAGAGGAGGGAGGGAGAGGTAGGTAGAGAGAGAGAGAGGTGAAATAGAGTATATAGGGAGGGAGGAATAAGTAAGAGAGAGAGGGAAGGAAAGAGAGATGGAAGGAGGGAGGGAGGGAGAAAGAAAAATTTATAGAGGCATAGGCAGGTAGAGAGATTGAGAGAGGGAAAGAGAGATGGAAAAAGAGGTGGGGATGGACAGAGAGGTAGGTAGAGAGAGGGAGGGGGAGATAGAGAGAAGTAGAGGAAAATAGAGAGGGAGGTAGAGGTAGGTAGGGAGGGAGAGAGAGGTGATAGAAAGGTGAGATAGAGAGAGGTAGAGAGGGAAGGTGGGTGGGAGGAAGGAAGAGATATAGACATAGGTAGAGAGATAGATAAAGAGAGGGAAGGAGGGAGTGAGAGAAAGATAGGTAAGATAGAGATACGTAGAGAGAGAATAGAAAAATAGATATTAGAGAGGGAAGGAGAGAGTGAGAGAGAAAGAGGGGGGAGAGAGAGAGCTATTGGAAAGATATAGATAGAAAGTAGAGAGTGATGGAGATAATGAGGGAGAGAGAGAGAAAGAGAGAGAGAGAGAGGTGGAGATATTGAGAGAGGGAAGGAGGGAGGGAGGAAGAGATAAATAGGTATATAGGGATAGGTTAGGTAGAGATAAGTAGAGATGGAAGGTGGGTGGGAGGAAGGAAGAGAGAGACACATAAAGAGACAAAGAGACATAAAGAAAGATAGTGGGGGGAGAGATAAAATTAGAGAGGTAAGGAGGGAGGGATGGAGAGAGACGAGTGAGGTAGAGATAAGTAGAGATAGAATGGAAAAATAGAGATAAGTAGAGAGGGAAGGAGAGAATGCGAGAGAAAGAGGGGGAGAGAGAAAGAGAAGTAGAGGGAAGGAGAGAGAAAGAGGAGAGAGTTATAGAGAGAGGGAGAGAGGGAGGGAGAGGTAGGGAGAGAGAGGTGAGATATAGAGATTAGTAGAGAGGGAAGGAGGAAGTTGGAGAGATTGAGAGATGGAAGGAGGAAGGGAGGGAAAGAGGAAGAGGTATAAATGGAAAGGTTATATAGAGAGAAGTAGAGAGGGAATGTGGGTGGGTGGAAGGAAGAGAGAAATAGGGAGAGGGGGAAATAGAAAAAAATAGTGAGGGAAGGAGAGATGGAGGGAGAAAGAGAGGTGAGATAGAGATAAGTAGAGAGGGAAGGAGAGAGATATTGGTGAGATAGAGAGAAGTAGAGAGGGAAGGAGAGAGTGAAAGAGAAAGAGGGTGGATGGAGAGAGAATTGTGAGATAGAGAGAAGCAAAGAGGGAAAGACAAATAAAGAGAGAGAGAGTAGAGAGGGAAGGAGAGAGAGAAACAAGGTGGATGGAGAGAGAATTTTGAGATAAAGAGAAGCAGAGAAGGAAAGACAAACAAAGAGAGAGTAGAGAGGAAAGGAGAGATAGATAACTTGGATGAAAAATTAGAGAGGTATTTCTTGAGCTCAGTACAAAGATAGTGAGATAAAGGAATGAAGATAGTGAGAGGGATAGGTCTAGAGTATTAGAAATAAAAAATGAGTGGGATATACATATAGAGAGAGATGATATAACTTGTTGAGTACAAAAATTTGAACTCTTGATTATTGAAAATTTTCATGTTGATTACTAAAATTTGACTACCTAAAAAATATAATATATTCCAAAAACTATAATTTTTTTTATAACTCCAAGAGATCTTAAACCACTCTCAAACATCGTAAAACTAAATGGTAATTTTGGGTAAAAACAAAAGTGGAACCTTTTTGTGTCATATCTTTCCGCACTTACCCATAAATTAGATAACCTGGACCCTTGTAAAGATGGCTATGATAAGATGATAGACTAAATGGAATGGATTTGCACCTTGCTATGTGGTAGTTATAGTATCATTAGATACTCATTACAATTCATGGAAAGATGTTTTTGTGCAATCATATTTTTTCATTAAGGAGAAATACAACTCATAAAGGCTCATTTTCACCCTTGCACTTGGGGGAAAGAGTAGTTAGTATATAAAGTGAATTCCTTCAAACAAGGGATCTTTATTTTCTTAAAATATTAGTGTGACGAGTACACTAACATTTTAAGGGGGATTATTACTGTGCATATTATATTATCAATTAAAACAAACCTTTTAAGTCATGATATTATACATCCTCTAAAGCTGTGGCCTTGTTTCTTGTATAGTATCTTATTTATTTGTAATATCATATAAATGTTCACTAAAGTGTGGATCACTTGATATATGTTATTTCCCCTTTGTGGTGGTATTATGCTTGATATCCCCTAAAATCATGAATTTTCATTACATGTTTTGTCCCCTTTTTTATAGTACTATACTGTTCATTCTATGGTGTTTCCTCTTTTAGCAAGGTTTCATATGTGATACTCCCTAAGATGTTACCTCCCATGCATGACATAGTGTCCTTTGAAATATGGAAATCTATTTACATACACCATTGGTGGGGGTTTTATTCATAAAACCCCCAAGACATGGCCTTTTGATACTCGTGCCCAATGACCTTAAACTTTATACACCCCCCGAGGTGATTTTCCTCTCATGTGAAGTTAAACAATTCCCCATGATGTTAAAAAATTATACACCCCCTAAGATGATTCTTGTCCCTTGTGATGTTTAATATTCCCTCATGATGTTAAAATTTGAGTTCTCCTTAAGGTTTAATTTGAAAAATAGTCCATGTATTTGGCATAACACAGCTTGTTGGTTCATGAGCTTGAGCACATTTTAACATGGCGTCCTAACATCACATAACTTTCTTGCAAGTGGAGCCATGTAATTCATGAGATGTCTAGCATAACACAACTTGATAGCTAGTGGATCTATGTAGTTCATGACTAACTTATCATAACACAAGTCACTAGTCCTCATGAGAGAAATCAATTTTCTAACACCATATTTAGGATATGATGTTTGGTATTTGAGAAAAACTTAATATCGAGGTATCTTTCCCTTACCAACTCGAATCCTTTTTAGTACGAACCTTGTTTTTTGTTTGTATTATGTTTTGTTTTGTGTTGCTTTTGCATTATGTCATGTTACATTTCACTTTACATGCATGCTTTGTGATGTCATGTTACATTTCACTTTACATGCATGTTCCTTTTTCCTTATGGTGCCTTTCCATATTGTGTCACCAAAAATTGTATACTCTTAAAGAAAGAGATAATTTTGTGCCTAATTCGGTCCTACTTTAGACACCCTTGCATTAAATTACCCTTTACATCATTATTAATAGGCACCTATGACCCCATACTATGCATCTTGAGGCTTATTTTGATCAAATATCTAATAAAATAAACATAAAAACTAAAATTCCTCACTCCCCAACATCCCAGTTGGCAAAAGAGCCCCTATGGGACCAAGTCACATATTTGGGTGAATTAGTCCCATCTAGGTGGGACTAAGTCACCCAGCTTGGTGACTTAGTCCTATTTGAGCTATTTTCAGGGTTTGAGCGGGAGAAAATAGGGTTTAAGTTTAATTTTCCTCTATATCAGCCTTGGGGATCAAATTAATGGGTGTTTTAGGTGGATTTCCTATAAATACATGCCTCTAAACCCTAATTCACAACTAATTATTTCATTCTTCATTCTTCATCCATCATTCTTCTCAAGCAAGCTAGGGTTTCAACTTTCTAAGTCACCAAGATCAATTCTAAGGCATTCAAGGGTCGATTCTTCATCTATTGCTGCAACAACTCAAGACCAATCATCATGGTAAGGTATTAACTCCATTTTATTCTTCATTTCTTCATTTTGGTTTAATTACCTAAAAGGGGTTTCACCAGGAAAACCCCCAATGCCCATACCCTAACATCCAACATTTCTCTCTCTTTACTTGTGTGTTTGCAGATTTATCCAAGTGTCATCAAAGTGTTAAAGCCCTTAAAGGTGGTCAAAACCATAGAAGTGCTAGAGAATCCCCCTTTTCCCCCAAAAATTGTATTTCACATATGATCTTGAATCTTGGGGGCTAATGATTTCCTTGGATTCAATGCCATCCTATCTCCTCAATATTTGGATATTTGAACCGCTCTTGACATATTCTTTATTGTGAGTTTGAGCATAAGTTCATACTTTTACTAAAGTAGGGTGTTAAATGTAGCATAAAAAATTATCACCCTTGATAATTTTACACTAGGCTTAGCTCCCCCTATGTGTGTGGACCTATTATGCATTAATTCCCCACTTTTATAGAAATTGTCAAAAAATAAAATATTGGAATTCAATCAATGCATTTAATATTTTTCCTCAACACTTTTAATACCTAGAAAATGTTGATATAGTCTAGGGCATACTATGCCCTAGACCAGTTAATTTGGATCTAAATTAAAATATGTTGGTCTCTAATTCATTATTTTAATTTCTAATTTCAAATATAAGCTATCACTATTTGATTTTCAATAGAATAATTTCATATAAATACAAAGTATTTTCATTATTTTAAGGCTAACAAAAGGAAAAAGAATATTTAATTGAGAAAGTGAAGATCCTAAAAATAATTCAAGAGAAAAAAGAGAAGAATTATCAATATTATTGTAGCATATCATCATTTAAGAATCTTGTCATATGTTATATGAGTTTGTGTTCATGTTTACATATATTTTGTTCATGCGTACTAACACTTGTAGGTGATCAAATCAAGTCTAATCAAGCAACAATTGATCCTTGAAGGTGATGAGTGTGAATTCAGACCATCAAGGAGATCAAATATGAGTCACGATTTTTAGAAAGGTTGTCAATTCATTACTTTTTATCATTATTCTCTATACAACAAAGGATACACTCTCTTTTAATCATGATTTTCCATTTTAGAGGTAGAAATACCAACATAGGGTTTGACTTAGGCAAGCCATTATATGACACAACCCTTTCCCTCTTCTCATTCTTTTAGGTTGCAGATCTAAATTGATTTGAAGTAATATTGAAGGATACTTGTTCATTCATACACCATAAGGCTAAAAGTTGTAAAGACATATAATCTGAATTTTCTTATCAATAAATGAAGTTTCTGTAAAAATTCCAAGAAGATAAAAGCTACAAACTAGGGACCTTAGACTTATTATTTCAATTTTTAAAAAAGAGGAGGATATTCTAGGGTGTAATATTTCATAGACCAATCATATCTACACCAAATTTAAATCCTAGGTTCCTTTATGTCAACCCTCTATATTTTTGGAACTAAAATTTGTCTTTCTGTAAAGATTTTATCAAAATTTATGATAGATTGTTGCATTTTCATAGTTTTCATAATTAGATCATTGTATTTTATAAATGAGATCATCAAACTTCATCATATCACAACCAACACACACACACATCATCAAAACATAAAACATTGTAATAAAGTTTTGTTCCACTAGTTTGGCTTCTCAAAATAGGCTTGAAGCCAAGTGGTCCTTGAGTTCATCTTTAATCCATTCAAAAAAAATTGGGAAGAGGGTCTTAAATCATTTTATAAAACAAATAGTTTAAAATAATAGATTTGTAGAGGATTCAAGTGTCTAAAGACAAACTATGAAGGAACCCATTTAAATGAGGATGACAAGCCTTTTATTCTAGAAGAGGTATCAAAACCATCTTGGTGGAGCTTCAAAAATCCATGGCTATTTTTGAATTTTTGTGATCCTTGAGGTTTGAAATTGCTCAATTATGTCTCATTAGGGTTATCAATTGCATATAGGGCTTAAACCCTCCTAAAAACCTAATTGTTCCATGTGTAAACTTTTGTTCTATCCACTTGTTGACCTCTTTATCCAGGTTCTCAGTTGGCCAAGTTACAACTTATGTCTAGGGTGGTCATTCTTTAACCAACCCCTTTAGTTGTGGCCCCTTTTAAGTATTTAATATTATGTTCCTAGGTCAATGAAATGTTTCATCCAAATTCCTAATTTACCTAGGTGAGGTCCTCCTTTTATGAAAAACATTTTTGCATGTGATTAAGTCTTTCACTTAAGTGCTTTTCTCCCACTCTGCTTGCTCCACATGGTGGTTTTCTATTCCATCATTGTGCTCCTTCACATCATGTTTTGCTTCCCCGCCACTGGCTTCCTTTGTGTAATGCGCGGTGGCTTATATTTCCTTCACATAGCTGACCTCCTTCATATCGCCATAGTTATTTTGCTTGGATATCTATTTTCACGATGTGCAATGGCCTTGTATACACCCTTTACATCATGTGGACACTTTGCATCGATGAAGACCTTTCATTGCTTAAAACATTACAACAAAAAGTGATGGCCAATGGGAGAATATTCCTATGAATATTCTCTCCATCGGAGGAACTATTTGCATCACGGTTTCACATTCTATTGGTAGGTTCCTTTTCGTGATGAATGATGAATGAATGATATTTAACAAAGAACATCCAATGGCTGAGGTTACATTATGCCCTTGCTTCACATCACTATTGTGAAGCAATGTGGTGGAGTGGTTTTCATGATGAACGATGGGCAATGATGCTGGTGGGGTCATTTTCAAGTGGTGACGATGTAAAATGCTGATAGGTGGTAAGATTTGATTGCATCATGCAGGGTCTTTACATTGTTGTTTCATGTTGAGGGGCTCAATTCAAATGTGTGATGCATGATGAACGACATGGATTTGAAGATGAAGATAAATGACTATGTTTTAAACCTTCATTAGGGATTTGATCTTGTCCCTCCATCTTGCATCTGATGAACATAATTCAAATGCTAATGGATACCTACCTCATTTCACGGGTAAAGATAGAACAATGATGGCATATCTACATCTCAGCTACCACATTGACTCATGAGGGCTCTAGATGAAATTCTATGCTTTTCCCAAGCCAAATTGATTCTTAAATGACACCATTTATTCCTTGAAGTTTTGTAGAGGTTAGGTTCCTTTTTTCATGGCATGGTTTCTTGATTTTGGCTATGGATTTCCTAAATGTTTGATCTTCATTCATCATAAACACCATGCTTGGGTTTGCTCAAGGTGTCAAGGGATTTTATGGCTAATTGTTGCTCTATTTTGGTCAGGAATTTTCAAATTTTTGCAATCAAATCAGATTTAATTCTCTTTGTAACTTTGATTGAGTTAGGGTTAGGGTTTGAATTTGAATTGGAGTTATGCCTGCACTATAAAGGAAAATTTGGTTGTTTTTTTTTGGATTCGAACTTCTGCTCTCCAATGTGAGGGGTTTGGTGTAGTGTTTCCCTTCCACAATTCTATTTTCTATCTTTCTGTAAGTCTTTGATTGATTCAATTTGAATAGGGTAAGTCCTTATGACATAGATAGGGAATGCTTTAAGCTATGCTCTACAATAACAATATATGATTGCAATACACATTGTATTTTGTCTCAAATTCAAATGTCAATCTGTCATGTTCTCCAAATATTAGACATATTATCTTTTGAATCAAAGTAATCTTGAGGGTTATTTTGATGCTTCTAGCACATTTTTTATTTGAATTATTTCTATGCTTTCCTATCATTGAAGGAGTGGTGTAATTTCTTGCATAGAGATAGTGGAGGTATTATTTCTGCAATGTGGGTTAATAAGTAATATGATGGTGTTGTCCTTTTTTTGGTTTCATTCTACAAGATAGTAGGGTTATGAGAAGCCATGGTTGGTATGTTGTAGGATTTTATTTCATTCTTGACTCTATATACATTAGGCATTGATCAAGGATATTCACAAAGTTTGAAGCTAGGGAAAATCAGAATCTTTAAATCAAAAACATTTCCCTGCTTTCTTAGTTTAGAGTTTCTTTCATGTTTCCTTTTTATCCTTTCCACACTACTAGAAGTCATTGATAATAAAAATGGTTGCGTCGATGATTTAGCCCATCAAAGGCCTTCCACCATTGTAGTGTGATGATCTACTTACATATAAGGATAGCCACCTTGGTCCCACAAAGCCTAGCATGAAGAGGAGAGGCTTGCCAATCATCTCTTGTTAGTTGGCCAATGACCTAAGGTCTCTAATCATAAGGAGTATCTACCCTTTAGCTGAAACTAAACAATTAGTTAGAAATACCAACACATCTAAAATTATGATATAAGAAGAAATCCAAGTCATCAACTCAATTGTAGAAAATATAAACATGTGTACAATGAATTCTATTGATTGATGTGAGGAAGAATATTCTTTCGATAATGACTTGTTAGAAGATCAAATCTACCTAGGAAGTCTATTAAAATATACATAGGGAATGGTGTTTCACAGAAGGGATGTCTCCAACATTAAATGAAGCACGATCAAGAATAAAATAATTAATCTTGGGGAGTTTATCAAATATAATGATTGTGAGTGTTTTAGGAACACTATTGGTATTGTAGAGTGCTAGGTGGAATAAAACACATCTTCTGATGCAATCCTATTGATATCGATAGAGTATCACGCCTATCCTTACCTTCATACCCATTGGAGAAAATATTTTGATAGCCCTACATAAACCTATAACAATCATGTTTGGTTGTGGTATTGGTCCATTAGAATCCCCTTTATTAGCATACCTATAAGACTTAGGACATGGTATATCCACCTTCAAGCCATTGAGTCTCCATTAAAACACCTATCATGGAAATAAATATGAGACACTTTGAAAATTTAAAGGGATGATTATGTTAACATGATGTAATTATAGGAAAGGAAAACCTTTGTTGTATCACTATTGTATGGTAAAGCATGAAGGGACAATAAATCATGAAATTACAAAGATAAAGGGAGTTTGAGGACTAAGGGGAAATTTGGGATGTTGTACTTTAAAGGAATGCAAGGTCAAGATAAAATGTCTAACAAAAATGAAGGGATAATGAAATATAACTAGCCAAGGATCACAACATTAGTGAATAGATGAGTCATGGGAAGAGGTACCAAGGGGTGGATGGATGAGGAAGGTCAAAATTCTGGTGGATGCAAGGTACTTAAAATTTTAGAATATAATTTTGGGCTTCAAGGTTGGGAAATTCCACGAAAATGGTATTAGGGAAGAAAAAGTTCAATGAAATGACACTTAGGCAACATTTTACCCTTCAAAAATTGGGGATCAAGGATTATAAAGAATGGAATGGATGCAAGGGAAACCACAATAGTCTAAAACACTAATAAACGTAACACATAGCCAATTTAAGAATGATTAGAGCAAGAATTCAAGGTGGATATGAAAGGCATGAAGCGATGAACAACTTCGAAACTCTGAAATTTTAATAACTTCCACACCTAGCCAATTTTAAGTTTTTCAACTTGGGAATCTGACTAAAACATGAAAGGGTGGAGTTAATACAACATCCAAAGGAACAATATTAAGCAATATTCACATTTATAATTTAAATTAGATCATTTTTATTTGATGGGAAAATAAGGGGGACATAAAATGAAAACATTTTGGTGATATCTCAAGGGTGTTTGCCTACAAA
The DNA here is from genome assembly GCA_007115665.2 of Sequoiadendron giganteum. NCBI lineage: Eukaryota > Viridiplantae > Streptophyta > Pinopsida > Cupressales > Cupressaceae > Sequoiadendron > Sequoiadendron giganteum. The sequence goes on along the minus strand of CM021101.1, from coordinate 234,261,707 downwards.
ATACTAGGATCTAGAATCCTTATCAATATATTATAATGGAGTCAAAATGACCTTACAAATAACTAGAAAATGTATCAAAACACAAAAAAAAAGAATAATAATGTGTAGACTACAATTGGGAAACATAAAACTAAATCATACACTCCCCTAATGAGAATGTAGAGTGTACAACAACACTTCTTGCAAAATAATAACAACTCAATTAATATGTAAATAATTCAAAATTAAATACCAAAATGTCACAACTTCCCTCTTTCAAATAAAAATCTCTTAAAGGAGTTGATCTCCCACAAACAACAATTTCATTCAGTACCTAGTTACAATTACTGAAGCCCTCTTCCTACATGTAATAAAGCATAAACAATTCCTTTCTAATTAATGTTTTATCCACCATTAACCTAATTATTACAAGGAAATCATATTAAATGAGTTTAAAACACATATGATGATGCATCAGGTGTGTATCCAACAAAATGATATTTTTTTGAAATAGTTCAATATCCAAATTATTAGAACCAATGGAAGAAAATGGACTTCCTTCACACAATTGCATAGTTTTATCACAATAGTTGACCCATTTATGATGTGATCTAAAGAAAAAGGAGAGTTTTTCCATCTCACATAATAATACAAAATTTACCATACTTGATTTTCGATCTACACAAGAAATCTCTCCCTCGTGCACATCAATTAATAATGTCTCTAACATTATTTTCAAGTTGAGAAATATGTTGATATTATTTTCTCATGCATTGCTACACGGATTTAATATTATTATGTTTTTCCTAATTAAAACACTCAAATTTAGAAATATCATCATCTCTGTTGCAAGAGATACATCTTCATCTTGAATTAATACCTTGTACTTCACCTTTCCAATATCAAGGATAATCTAAGAAACCAAAAAAACTTATTATTATATGTATTAATGCATATTTCATCAACAAAATTAGATCCATGAGACACTTTGACTGAAGAACTAAATTCTTCAAATTGTCTCTCTATTGCGATTTGTTCTTCTTGGAAACTAGATGTGACACCTTTATACCCATGGCATGAAATATCGTCCACATTCACAAGTGTAATCATGTTAATTTTTTTGTTTTCTTTTGTTAGGTGCAATCATGTCTATGTCATTTTTGTGGATAAAATCATCATTTTTGGAAACCTCAAGGTTAGAAAAGGGAAAAAAAGGAAAGAAAGACATCAAAAAAGAGACTTTTACCTATTCATCTATTTTAACATGACTAGGTGTATGTTCTAAATAATTAATTGCATGAGATGCTTCATGTAATTTTTATGCTACATACACACTCTTCCTTGTCCACAGTGTTCAAATACCCACCAAGGATAGATTTTACCTCATCAAGATGAAAACCATCATTTGTATCATCAAAGAACTAAAACACCTGCTAATTGGAATCACAAATATTTCCTTATCCCAATTCAGCAT
>CM021101.1:234173402-234260154 GCA_007115665.2 Sequoiadendron giganteum | reverse complement strand
ACACACACTTTTTCATATAACATTATTATTAGATGGTCTGGGAACCAAATCTCATGTCAAATCCTTCTCTATCTAGTTCAATTCTTCTTCCATTGCCTTCATCCAAACTTCATCTTTGCTAGCATCAACAAAGTTCTTGGGCTCAACCTTTAATAGTAAACAAAAATTCACTTGCTCACTTTCTTTTTCAAGCCTTCTCCTAGTCAACACACACAGATTATTGTTGCCAATGATCTGAGCTACATAATGGTTCTTCTAAACATACTTTTTGAAAGTTTTAAGGGCCTTTTTCTATTCTTATTTCTTCTCTTCTTTCTCTTCTTCTTATTCTTCAATGCAAGGAGGTCTATCAAATCGAAAAACCTCTAGTTCTTTTGACATCTGACACAAATATTCTTCTACCTTGACATTTGTGCTTTCAATCATTCTTCACAATCTCTTGTTTTAGCATCTATAGGCCTTTCTCTTGGTTGAGAAACCAAGGAAGATCCCTTCATCACATCTTGAATCAAACTTTCCAAGGTATTCTTCATCTCTCTTGATGTATCATTTTCTTCCAAAAATTATGATATATATAATAGTAGGAGGCCTTCCATACCATAGCTCATAAGGGGTCTTAGTGCTATTGAGCCTCAACTATACTTTATTAGGCAAGTAGACAAAATTTTGAATTACTCCCCTCTAAATATATATCAAACAAATTTGCATCTTTCATCATTTCCCTAGCCATCTCTTGCACAGTCCTTATTTTCCTCTCCACTACCCCATTCTGCTGAGGGGTTCTAGTTAGAGATAAATTTCTCCTAATACCATGATCTTCACAAAAAATTTCAAATTTATTTGAAGTAAACTCACCCCCTCTGATGATCTTAAGCATTTTATCTTAGAATTCATTTCATTCTCAACTTTTTATTTAAATATTTAAACTTATCAAAAGCTTCTATTTTTTTTCTTATAGTGTAACCCAAGTAACCTTAGAGTAGTCACAATAAGCAACAAAAAATACCTTTCACTTTGTTGACTTCTTGTTCTTGTAGGTCTGCATATCTTAATGTGAATCATATCCAATGACATTGTAGTAGAGGACTCGTTACTCTTGAAAGTTATCTTTGTTTTCTTTCCCATTTGATACTCCTTGCATAATGTGTTTGCAGGCTTGGTTATCTTAGCCATATCTCTAATTGCATGAGTAGAACTGATCTTTACCATTTGTCAAATTTTATGTGTCTCATTGTCTTGTGCCACAACCAATAGTCATTGGATTGAGCCAATAAACAAATTCTTCCATTTGCCTCGTTTAGATGATAGACATTTCCATTTGTCCTAGTTCCTTCTACAACTAATCTTTTAGACCCAACCTTCCTGATCTCCCAACCTTTGGCATGAAATATAAATTTTGTATCCTTTATTGCACATCTAACTGACACTAAGGAGATTATGCTTCAAACCTGTGACATAGAGGACATCCTCAGTCTTGTTCTTTCCATCAGTGGTTATAGCATAATTTCCATAAATTTGTGTTGACTCATCACCACCAAACTTAACGTCTGCATCATTCCAATTCTTAAGGATGATGAAACGCTTCTTGTGACCAATAATTTGGTTAGAGCAACCACTATCAATCACCCAAGAATTTTGTTCTTCCTTTGCATGAAAGGTAGTCCACACAACCATTGAACTTTCATTACTTTTGTACACAACCTTTGAACTTTCATTACTTTTGTCAACCTTCAAGGTACCAAACCTCTTACAATATTTGATATCCCTTTTTTAATCACCAACTTTGAGGTCCTTTAATAGGGTTTCATCATTTGAATCATTATCCTCATCTTCTTAAGAAAACTACTCTCCTTGTAATAAAAACCCCTTTTGAGCTTCTCTCTTTTGTTACTATCCTTTGATTCTTTAAATGGATATTTAGAGGCAAAATGATCAATCCTCCCATAATTAAAATACTTGAAAGGTAGCTTACCTTTGTATTATTTGGTGTCTTTCTTCAATAGTCTTACAAAGTTCCCTTCTACCTCATCAAATTCATCATTATGATCTTTTGTTTCATCTTCTACCTTTTTATAGAATTTGAATGATGCTTCCTTCTTTAGAAAATATTTGTTAAACTCTCTCATTTCAAAGGTTGTGAGAGAAACAAAAATTTCATCTACGAAATACTTATCCAAGTCCTTAGACTCCTCAATAGTAGATACCTTATGACTATAATATTTAGGGAGAAATATCAAAACCTTCTTCACAATCTCATCTTCTTTCACTTCTCCACCAAGACCTTTGATGCTAGTAAATACTTTATCCACTCATTGCATATAACTAGAAATATCTCCATCTTCTGTCATGCTCAAGGTCTCAAATCTTATCTTGAAGATTTTCATCTTGGCTTGCTTCATTTTATTATATCCTTCATAAATGTTGCTCAAATTTTCCTATACATCCTTAGCAGAACTACAATGCACCACCTTCAAAAAATTTGAACTTGCTAACCCACACAAGATAGCATTATTTACCTTGGAATTGTTCCCATACAACCTAATCTCAGCTGGATCTATTGGAGGAGCAATATGAGAAAATTAACCATCCTTAACATATTTCCAAACAACAAACTCAATGGAGTTTAGATGGCCTTCCATTCTCACTTTCCAAAAGGTATAATTTGCTCCATCAAACCTAGGACCCTTGTAATATTTTTAGTGTAGGAAATTGTATTCCTTTATAATTTCAAACTTTGTCTGGGTCCCTTAATTAATTGGACTTAATTAAGCTTCTAATTTATAAAATTATGCATTCCAAACCCTTATTTTTCTCATTTTCTTAAAGAGGAACCAACATTTAATTAATACAATTAATATTTTAATCACATTGGAGCATGTGTTTCTTGGACTTATGGGCCAGGACCCTGATGGGGCTTTTAAATTTCGAAGGAAGGAAGCTAGGGTTTTAGGGTTTAAAGTTACCTAGGGTGATGTGAATTATAAAATTTTGAAACCCTCTTGTTATGTTTCAACAGTGACTTGCTACCGAAGGTAACCGATCACTTAAGTGATCTGGTTGAGCCTTTTTCTCCGTGCTCTTACCGGCCCCTTTCACCTAGCCTGTCGGTCTTTTTCCATCATCAGGGCTTAAAATTTTATACCACTGAGGGTTGTACCGGCTGGTCCCACCTGAATATTCTAATGTCCGTGCATGCTGTTTGGTGAACCGTCTGATCACGGGTTTTGATCTAGACTGTTTCTTGCAAACCTCACAGGTTTTCCTATTGATGTCATTAAGAGGTGCGAGGTTTACGAGATGCCGCCATCTGGCATGTACAAAGGGGCAGGGTTTCTTTCCTGAGGTGCCAACAATGACAAGTGGTCATCTTTTCACCGACGAAGGGTTTTAATTACGAGATTAATAATAATTGTCCCTTGTAGACCTCGCACGAGCATGGTAAATGTCTTAAAAACCACAAGGTCTATGAAGGGGCGACACGTGGTCTGGTTGTTGGAGCAACAGGGCCAAATGGGACCCACTATCCAGTTGCGACCTCCTGTTTTCATGGGTTTTGATTGGCTATGGTTTTTCAAGGCGCTGAGGTGGATTTTCAATGCTTGGTTGACTCAATTTGAGTCGTCTGACTTGCCAACTCCATTCAGCATCAATAGGTATAGTTTCAAAGAAATTATAGATCATCTGTGTGATGAGCTTTCACATTCTGAAGCTTATTTTATTAATGGCTCGAGCGTTTTAGAGGATTTTCTCTGGATTTTCTCTAGTGTGTGAATGATGCCCTCCTGATAGAAGCAATTATGGTGGCTACGTCAGTCACTTATGGCTCAAATGCTTGTTTTTCATTCAAGTAATCAATATCCTTCGCACCAATTCACTCTATAAATGCTTGCTAAAGTGACCTAGTGTTATCATTATATTTTTTGATTTTTTTTGTTTGCAGGTGGTGGTTACTCTTCTATATTTTGTGAAGCTATGGATAAATCTATAGGGCACAGGAGTGCCCGATTAGGAGCTAGGAGGTCACTAATTAAGAAGGAGAAACCTTCTCCCAAAACACCTGAGGTCACTACTAAGAGTGCTGGAAAAAGGCCAGAGCGTTGTGCATCCCCTGTGTTAATTTCATCAGATTATGATGATAACGAGTCTGAGACTGACTCAGATTACTAGTGTTACATGGCAGCTTTGACTGAGCTCATGGGAGTGAATGAGGAGGCCCTTGTAGTCAAACCAATAATTATAGTGGCATCGGGCCAAGTTGTTGGACGTGGAGCTGAGGTGGCTAGAGAAATGAAGGTGGTTCCACTTTTGACTGAGGTGAGAACTAAGAGTGGTCGCTTGTACCGGGGTCGTGTGTCTACTTAGTGGTTGCTGGTGTTCGGTCTGCTGGGCAGTGTTTTTTATGGTAATTCATCTTGTTGATGTGGACGTGCGCGTGCCTGGAACATTTTTTATTTTTCTTCGACTGGTTACTGTGTAACCATTTTTTGATTCCTCGGATCATGCACCTTGTTATCCAATGATGAGGAATGTGAATTTGAATTTCATTCTAAATGAAATTCAATTTTGAAATTAACAATGTAGCCTAATACTTTGTTGCTCTCTTGTCCTATAAAGGAGATTTCATGGCTCATTGTGAAGGAGGATTTTGGATCCATAAGGTTTTGGGTATGTACAGTTAGTTTTACTACAAGATTTTGAAGGTATTGTTTTAGGAAATCATTCTAGGTTGGAAATAGTATGAAATAAGTATGCTATACTTTTTTAATTACTGATATCGAAAAAATTCTAAAAGAATTAAGACAATTTTCTCTCATGTGTATGTATCATGGATTATGAATGGATTTATCAAGGGTTTGTTCATTCAGTTTCAATGGTGTATTTGAAAGTGTAACTTGTTCTCCTGCTTTAACTTAATGAGTTAATCAAATGCTTGAAAAAAAATTGCATGTTTATGGTCATATGCTCAGTATTCACTAAGGAGTATTGTTTTAATATACTAAAAGATCTCATAGTAGCAAAGCATTATGGTGATTAGTTCATAATATCTTAATTATGTTTCATATGACTCCCACCCATTGAATGAGGCACTGGATAGTGTTGGTAAAAAATTTTCAGGTGTAGGACTGTGGCTCTAAGCATGGTGATCCAATATCTGAATATTTTAACAAATATCAAACGCTATCTCTTTCGAGATATAAAGCTTATGATAATTTTTAGTCTCTTTGCTTTGGGACATCTGTTATTATTCTTAGGTTTTGCCACAACCAAGGTAATTGTTGTCTGATTGCATGTGTGGGGATTGCATCTGTAAGAAGAAGTGTTCTTATCAGTCATAGAACAATCTTATGAACACATGAAGGTTTACCTACCTTGGTCTCACAGAGCCAAAAGTGTAGGAGATGTTAGTCTTTGACTAGATCTCATTAGTTGGCCACTAACCTTTTTAGTTCTTTATAATAGAGGTTGGCTACCTCTTAGAGAATTGCAAATCCTATGTGGGAAAAAACACCAATAGACCCATTCACCCAAGTGTGAATGGGTCTCCTTTAAGTCCTAGGACCAATTTTTAATATGTTTTTGGGTGTCTTTTAATGATTCAAATTCAATATGTAATTGTTAGGTTTTGGAATCTATTTTTAGGAAATTAGATAAACACAGGTATAAATACATAGCCTTTTTATCAATTCAAATCTAACACTTAATGATAAACTTGTGGAGAAGCAATATTATTATCAAGAGCATTCAAGAGTAGATTTATTAGTCATTTGTTGTAGCATTCAAGATCCTATCATCATGTTAAAGCTTATGTGTATTCATATCATCTTGTGAAGGCTAACATGCATTGTTGGTCCTCAAAGCATCCAATCATTTTTTATGTGTCTAATCAAGAAAAGAAAGATCAAGTTCCTTGGAGTGATGTGTTTGAATTCAGTCCTCTAAGGGAAACCTTTGAAGGTTTGGTGGGTTGTAGCAAGAAAGTGTTCATTTATCATTTCCTTTCATTTATCAATTATTATTATCTTTATATCATGGTTTAATTACCAAACTTTGGGTTTGACCAACACAAACACCCATTCACACAAAACAAACAATTTTTTTTCTCTTTTTCTATGTGCAATTTATAGGTTGAAAAAGTATTGAAAAGATCTCAAAATAGCAATTTTGCATTATTGCACAAGTTTTCATTATTGTTGCCAATCCATAGAAATTAAGTTGTAGACTTTATTTCTAACTTTTTGGCAGTGGGACCTATGTCAAATAAAATTCAAGATCCAACATTAAGGGACTATAAAAAATTATTTGGGACACCCTAAACGGGACCCATTCAACCCGGGGAAAATTTTCCTTCAACATAGTTCAAAACCAATTTATGGTTCCTGGTACATGTGTCCAAACCCTTATCATATCTTCCTAAAAAAAGTTCATTTCAGTTTTTATATCTTCGAGAAATTACATTTTATGTGTTAGGCCTTATTGTTCATTTAGTTTAAATTCATCAAATCATTTAAGTTTAATCCTAGATCTTTCCTACTGTCCTAGGGAACTAAGATCCAGGTTTGACTAGCTCACCTTAGGGTTAAAAGTCAATCCTTACACCTTGTGATCTCTTTCCTAAGGAAATTTATGAAAATTCCCCTTAAATCCTAGGTTCTTTGCATGTAGGACCTAGGAAACCACCTTCTTTTCTTACATTTTAAGATCCATCATGTGTCAAACTGAACCTTTCCTCAAGTGGTTAAGCTTCTTCAAAGGAACTTGGCTCTGATACCAATTATTGAGCACACTTGGATACTGAGAGGGGGGTGAATTAGTATCTATAAAAACTTAAACCTTCAAATATTAAACCCTTCAACAACATGCAATTTTAGGCTTTTAATAAGATCAACAACATATAAATAGATCAAAAACACTTAATCAAATCAATAGCAATAAAATATAGGATAATAAACACACATGCACAAGATAACAATATATTTACATGGAAAACCCAAGGAGGAAAATACCTGATGGTAGGAAGTTGATGTTGTCACAATTCCTACTCATTTAATCTATTGAATGTCAACCCAGGGGTTTCTGAAGCTATTTGTGGTAAGAGTTATTTCGGTTTTGGGGGGGTTTGTTGGTTTTGGCTTGATTAGGAGCATTTCAGAGTTATTTTTGCTCGGTCGGGATTTTTTTCTATGCTATACCTATTTAATCAAAAGTGGTTCTATTTAATCCTCCTATTTCTTGATTTACACTAAATAACCTTTAAAATAGAAGTAAAACAAAGAGGGTTTATTACAAGACAATTCAAATTATGAAAGAATGGAAAATTAATCTTATCTACTTTCCTGAATTCTAAGATCTATTTAAAATTGAACTAATTGCTCTAGAAATAAACTATTCCATTCCACACTTCACTAAATTGACAAGTAATTGTTCCTGTTTGCACAAAATCCATTAAAATGATAATCTAGGATATTTTAGATATGTAAATAACTTTTAACTGAGAAATAAACCATGGAAAACATAAACAGTAAAATAAACTCTGGTCTAAGATTTTTCCAACACACAACAAGTGAAATGATTCCAATATCTAAGATAGAATATAAAATGGAACATTTAAATAAAAAATGAATTTAACATCTATAGGATCACCTTCCTTCCAAAAATGGACTATTCTACTTCTAGAAAAATTGAGCACAGAGTTGAAATTATCTTCTCTATATTTCCATAGAATCTGCCCAGGCAGGGATGAAGTACAAACAAAAAAATTCCAAATTAAAACAAGAAAATAAATTACATGAGAAGGATCAAAAACTTGGTACAATATAACATCCAACTGCATTGGATCTAGTTATAAATATCCATCTTTATTTCAAAAACAAAGGATAAGTGGGAAACTAATCTAATCCTAGTCTAAAAAGATATCCTGGCATGCAAGAAAATAATTGGTGAGGATCCTTGTAACTGCCTTCAGTTGTATTGATTTCCAAATTTTTGAATTGGACGTGCTTTGCTAGAGCTTTAGTTGTATTTGGTAGAGTCTTCATTCGGCATGATGAGTCAAAAGGAGATCAACGGATAATAACTCATTTAAGGATGAGTCACAAACAATCCAACCATTCTTCACTTTTAAACATAAACAATTATCATTTGGCTGAGAAATAAATATCAAATCTAGTTGCATAATAAAGGTGCACATATCATAAAACATTCATAGGTTAATCACCACATTAATCATGCACTTAACATAAATAAGAATTAATATTGACCATTCATATTCTAAGTCTTAACACCTCATTAAGTTCATAAATGCATACATAAAGGAAAATATTATGAGTTTTAAAGCCAAATTATAAAGTATTAAAAAGGTAAAAACTTGGTGATTATGAGGTCTTTATTGGACCTCATCATTCTCCTCCTCCTAAATTTAACCATGCTCACATGGTTTATAACTAGATGGAATATGAATTCCCCTGTTGAGTGATTCCATCCATAGGGAATAGTCAAAAACTCCTCCTTTGTATGCCATTGCAGTTATTGTAGACACAACAAATCCATTATTCTTTTCCAACTTTTCATACCAGGCTTTGAGGACTTCAAATGGTATTTGTGAAGGTGCATTTATCTTAGGTGCAGGCATGATAATGATAGGCATTCTGAATCTCATACCAATCTAGAATTCTTGTTGCTAATGAATCAGATTGATCACATGCATCACCCATGTTAAGCTCCCTCTGATATTATTTGGTGATATTGGCTCTCTCCTTTTTAATGGGTCTGGAAGTGATCTAAATCTTTCTTCACATGCCTATAGAGCTATAGGAGGAAGACTTCCTTCAATATCCTAAAAAATTTGCAATGCTTTTTAAAAAACTACTGACATAAAGAGGAGTTACATCATTGAGCCTTGCAATGGACCTGAACCTTTTGATGTAATAGATTGATTCTCGATATTTTGGTCTCATTGGTAACCCATATGTTTGTTGATTTTTTTTGTATTCCTCCATTCTAGCTGACCATTCCACATGATTTTTCAATAATGAAACAAAAGATTTGATTTGAAGTTCACCGATATAGACATTACACATTGATTCATCATTGTTACCCATGAGAATGGATGGACAGGAAATGGATGGAATGGAGTGGACGGATGGATGGACGGAAGGACGATGGAGGAATGGATGGATGGATGGATGGATGGAGGAAAGGATGGAATGGACGGAAGGATGGAAGGAAATGGACGATGGAAATGGATGGAATGGAATGGATGGAATGGAATGGAAGGATGGATGGACCTGAGACGAGAATGGAATGGAATGGAGGGAGAATGGAATGGATGGATGGAGGATGGATGGATGGAATGGATGGAATGGAATGGAAGGATGGAGGAAGGAATGGATGGAGGAAAGATGGATGGATGGATGGAGGAGGAATGGACGGAGGAATGGAAGGAAGGAATGGATGGATGGATGGAGGAAGGATGGATGGAGAAGGAAGGAAAGGAATGGACGGATGGATGGATGGACGGAGTGGATGGAATGGATGGAAGGAATGGACGGAATGGATGGATGGATGGATGGAGGAATGGAGGAATGGAATGGAAAGGAATGGATGGATGGAATGGAATGGATGGAAGGATGGAATGGAGGAATGGATGGATGGAGGATGGATGGAAATGGATGGATGGAATGGAATGGAATGGATGTCTTATTGTGGAGTAATGTCCTACTCTTGGTTCATCATGGAATGCTCTCAATATATCATATACTTCAGTTTCCTGCACACATCTTTGCATTACATGATTTGGGCACATTTTAAACAAACAACCATTAATCCATTCAAATCGGGAGCTTTTCATAATCAACCTTTTTTTTGTTTTGCTAAAAAAGGACATTTCCCAATTACTAAGTAATTTTCAATATCAGCAAACCATGGCGGCTGGATAGATATTGCAAATAGATGTTCTTTAGGAAATGCATCTTCTACAGGTTCATTATTACCCTGCAAAACCATTCTTGACAAAAAATCAGCTACAAAATTATCTCTACTTGGCTTATCAACGATGGTTATATCAAAATCTTGTAGTAATAAAAACCATGTAATTATACATCTTCCCAAAAAAAAATTGTTCATAAGATAATGAATAGATTCATGGCTAGTATACACAAAAATCTTATATCTAGTTATGTAATGTCAAATTTTATTTATAGCAAACACAACTGCTAAAAATTCTTTCTCAATGGTAGTGTAATTTAGTTTTGTTGGGTTGAGGTTTTTGCTTACGTAATATATAGCATGCTTTTCTCCAGGTTCATCCTTCTACCCAAGAACTGCTCCTATTGCAAAGTTGGAGGCATATGTATTGATATGAAATGGTTCACCCTAAATTGGACCAGCAATAACGGGTGAAGTTGTTAAAGCTTGTTTAATTTGTTCAAATGACTCTTGGCATGATGAAGTCCACAAAAATTGAGTCTTTCTTCAACAAGGTGAAGAGTGGACCTAGAATTTTATTGAATCCCTCAATAAACCTTATGTAATAACTAGAGTGTCCTAAGAAGATCCTTACATCTGTTTGACTCTGAGGTATGGGTATTTGTAAAATTATTTCAACTTTCTTTGGGTCTACTTTAATTCCTTCTTTTGACATGTGATGACCTAAGACAATTCCTTATGTCATTATTAGCAAACTCTTCTCATGGTTTAAATACATCCTATGTTCTTTACATCTATTTAGGACTTTTTCCAGAGTTTCCAAAGATTCTTCATAGGTTTTTCCATGGACAGTGAAATCATCCATATAAACTTCAACGTATAGTGTTGTTAGGTCCACAAAAATAACAAGGACAGCATGTTGGAATGTTGCAGCAACATTACATAAGCCAAAAGGTAGAACCCTATAAGCGAAGGTACCCCATGGACATGTAAATATCATTTTAGCTTCATCCTCTAAAGCTACTTGAATCTTGTTGTAGCCACTAAATCCATCAAGAAAGGAAAAATAACTACTTCCAGACAAATTGTCCAATACCTAATCTATGAAGGGTAATGGAAAATAGTCCCTTTTTGTAGCTTTATTTAGCTTTTTGTAGTCCACACACACCCTCCATTTCCCATTTTTCTTAGGTACAATGACTAATGGAGAAACCCATTTGCTATCAAAAATAGGATAAATAAATCCTGCATGGAGTAATTTCTCTATCTCTAATTTCACAAAATCTCTTAGCATAGGGTTGATTCTTCTATGAGGTTGTCTTATGGGTTTTAAATCCTTAGTATAAATGTGGTGTGTATATATATTTGGATGAATTCCTCTCATATCCTTATAATCCTAAGTGAAGGCTTTTGTATTTTTCTCCAAAATTCCTTTTAAACCTTCCTCTTGTTTTGTTGTTAAGGTATTGTTGATAAGTAGAGGTTTATCAGATTGAATTAGGATTTTTTTTGTCTTTTCCTAAAGATTCGAGGGATCACCAATTAAAGTGTTCAAAGGAAAAGGATGTAGTAAAAGTTGATGTTTTAACCGACTCTCATCAAATTTATGTTTCTAGGAAAAGGGAAACATGGTAGAGTTTTTGAGTCACAACAACCTTCCAGGTCTTCCTCTTTTATTTCCATAGATTCTTGGCATTCCTCAGCATGCTCTGCCAAGGTCATCATTGCAAGGCCCCTTATTTCCTCATCTTCAGAATTAGGATCATCAATCCATATTTGGTTATCAGATGTTAAAGAAGGTTTTGCTGGTGGATACAAAGTTAATTCCTTCTGTCTAATCCCATTAGAAATAGTCATACTACTAGATCTACAATCAATAAGTGTAATAGTTGTTGCTAAAAAAGGTCTCCCTAAAATAATAGGATAACTCATATTTCTCTGCTTAGTTTATAAAACAAGGAGGTCAATAGGATAATCCCAGGTCTTGATAGTGACAATTACATCCTCAAGAATTTCTTAAGGTTTTGTAATTGATTGATCAGCTAATTGCAGAGCTGTAGTTGTTGGCTTGACATTCACAATTCCTATCTTTTCTGATGTTCCAATAGTAATAACTTTATTGGCGTCTCCTAAGTCAATAAGAACGTTCTGAATTTCAACACCATTAATGCAAAGAGTAACTACATGACTTCCTGGATCACCATATTTATGTGGAATTAACTTTCCTGATAAAACATCAGACAACTTCCCTCCAACTTGAATTCTAGGGGCAATTTATTTTTCCTTCCTAGTGTTTTAATACACAAGGTTTTTATTATCTAATTGATTTCTGGTATGTCATGAATAGCCCTTAAAAGGGGGATTTCAATTTTTTTTTAAAGCTCATTCATAATCCGAGGATCAACCAGATGATGATTTTTATCAACTTTCTCAACCAATGGTTCTTGATGAAGTCATGAAGGAAATAGTGCTTGTTTAGAATGATCTTTCTTGATTTCTTTTTCTATCTCCTTCACTAAATTTTGTTTTTTGATATTCCTTAGTTTCATCAAGTTTTGATGGTATAACCATGCTCCTTACAAGAATATCCTTTATTTCAATGTTATTCAGGTTAATCGTGTTAGGATCAACATTCTAGGTAGGTTGTTGACATTTAACATTCATAGGATTAGGAGCTGATTGAGTAGGTATCTGAAGTTGATTGAATAGTGCAAAGCTTGAAGGTTGGTTTTGTCTAGTTATCTGATTTTGATTCCAGGGTTTCTTTTGCCCCTAATTTCTCCATTGGTTTTTTCCTTGATTAGGCTGCCATTGGGTCTGATTCTGATGCCATTGAGATTAATTTGGCTACCACTAAGGTTGGTTCCATTGTAAATATTCAAGTTGTCCCCATGGTGGTACCCAAGGGTTTTTCATGGGTAGAGGTGGATTTTGCATTTGTTGAGGATTCTACTGCGATTGGGGGTCCCATTGGGTAGGAGAATTCCATTGGTTATTCCACTGATTTGAACCCCAATTAGGATTATTTCTAGGTTGACCAAAGGTAGAGTTAAATTGTCTCTATCCTACAAAATTCAATTCCTCTTCTATTGGTGCTGGATTTTTCAACTGGTTCCTAATTTTAGGAAGGAAACTACACTTTCCAGTATAATGTTTATTTTCACATATCTCACATATACCTACTTGGTTAAGAGGACATTCTCTCACTGGATACTTATCCCTACATTTAGGACATTAAATGGACAAAGTTTCAGTTATTCTTTTATCTAGTTGAGAACTAAGATGAAGGAGAATATCTATTTTTAGGTTTGCAAGTTCTTCCATCACTTTGGAAACATCAGTAGAGGAGTCCTTGTTCCTTATCCTATAACCTGGTCTTGTTTTGGAGTAATTCTTATAAATCTCAATCATTTCCTCAAAGGTCTATTTATTAATATCTCCTTTTCCTATTAGATTCAAGGCCTCTCTGCAATCATCATCAATGCCCTTTAGAAAGATAGATCTACTAATTTCTTGATCTAATCCATTTCCACACCTTTGCAAAACAAATTGATACCTATCTACATAGTCCTCTAAAATCTCATCTTCCAACTGCCTCATTTTAAACAGTTCTTCCTTTCTATCCCCAACTTTGCAATAATCCTAGTATTTATCTAAAAAACTATTTCCATTTCATCCCAAGTGTTTATTGAGTTTTCATTCAATCCCATAAACCAACGTAAAGTTGATTCCTTAAGAGTGGATGGAAATAATTTCAATTTTTGATTGTCAGATGTATATAGGTTTGACACAATACTTTGAACTCAAATAAAAACTGACCAGGATCTTCCAAAGTTTTCCCATAAAATGTAGGCAAAAAGAAGGGTGAGATATTTTTCATTAGTGGCTCATTTTCTTGGACATTTATGGTAATGGGAAAGGAAAAATTTCTATTATGAACCTCCTCCTCTTGATCTTTGTCTCCCATATTTTCTGATTGGGTGGATCATGTCCTAGTAGAGGGTGAACTCATAGTACTAGATTGGGATTGTTCCAGATAAACCTCTAAATCTCCTCTTACAAGTCTTCCAAACTGGTCTCTGTACCTGTTCATTAACTAACAGAGAAATTCTTATCGATACTTAAGCCTTAGATTTTGTTTTGAAGCCAAATCTTCCTCGGCAACGATGCCAAAAATGATGGTAGGAATTCAATGTTGTCACAATTCCTAGTCATTTAATCTATTAAATGTCAACCTAGGGGTGTTTGAAGCTATTTGTGGTAAGAGTTGGATCAGTTTTGGTAGGGGTTTTGTTGGTTTTGGCTCAATTAGGAGCGTTTCAAGGTTATTTTTTCTTGATTGGGAGTGTTTTCTCTGCTATACCTATTTAATCAAAATTGGTTCTATTTAATCCTCCCATTTCTTGATTTACTCTAAATAACCTTTAAAATGGAAGTAAAACAAAGAGGGTTTATTGCAAGACAATTCAAATTATGAAAGAATGGAAGATTAATCTTATCTACTTTGTTGAATTCTAAGATCTATTTAAAATTGAACTAATTGCTTTAGAAATAAACTATTCCATTCCACACTTCACTAAATTGACAATTAACTTTTCCTCTTTGCCCATACTCCATTAAAATGATAATCTAGGATATTAAAGATCTATAAATGACTCTTAATTGAGAAATAAACCATGGAAAACATAAATAGTAAAATAAACTTTGGTCTAAGATTTTTCCAACACACAACAAATGAAATGATTCCAATATCTAAGATATAATATAAAATGGAACATTTAACTAACAAATGAGCTTAACATCTACAAGATCACCTTCTTTTCGAAAATGGACTATTCTACTTCTAGAAAAAGTGACTTCTTTATATTTCCATAGAATCTGCCCAGATAGGGACGAAGTACAAAGAAAATAGTTCTAACTTAAAATGGGAAAAGAAATTGCATGAGAAGGATCAAAAACTTGATACAATCTAACATCCAACTACGTTTGATCTAGATATAAATATCCATCTTTATTTCAAAAACAAAGGATAAGTGGGAAACTAATCTATCCTATTCTAAACAGATATCCTAGTGCACATGAACATAATTGGTGAGGATACTTGTAACTGCCTTCAGTTGTATTGATTTCCATATTTCTAAGATGGACGTGCTTTTCTAGAGCTTTGGTTGTAGTTGGTAGAGTCTTCATTCAACATGATGAGTCAAAAGGAGATCAATGGATAATAACTCATTTAAGGATGAGTCACAAACAATCCAACCATTCTTCACTTTTAAACATAAATAATAATCATTTTCCTGAGAAATAAATATCAACTCTAGTTGCATTAAAAAAGGTTCACATATCATAAAACATTCATGGGTTAATCTCCACATTAATCATGCACTTAACATAAATAAGCATTAATATTGACCATTCATATTCTAAGTCTTAATACCTCATTAAGTTCATAAATGCATACATAAAGGAAAATATTATGAGTTTTAAAGCCAAATTATAAATTATTAAAAAGGTAAAAACTTGGTGATTATGAGGTCTTTATAGGGCCTCGTCAATACCATAGTGAAAAATATTATAATATAGGAAGCTCACTGCTTACCGAATTATAATTTGTTTTAAGGATCACTACCTAAGGAAGGACAATGCTCCTTAAAGGACTTGGAGCTAAGGTGCACAAACTTGGGGAAAGATACAAAGTACTTGTAGTACCAAGTCACACAACCCCAAGGCAAGATATAAATTACAAGGACCTACTAAAGAGACTTGCTATCTGATAATAGGATACATGAATATTTATAAATTACATGTCAATAATAAACTCTATTGACTGGGGTATTAAAGATCATATGATCTTTCTTTTCTAGAAATCAATACACCATTCCATACTCACACACCACCACATACTCACTCACCTTTCAACTAATTTCCTCTTTTATTTATATCCTCCACAAGATCTCAATTATCAATTAGGTTGGCCAAAACATAATACAAACAATGATCCCAACAAGTTATCCACAAGAACATAATGTGGTCCTATCTAGGAGATAAAGAGGATAAAAACAACTTATCACATCTTCCAATGTGATCCCAAACATTATACATGTTGGCGCACATCAACCCAAGTCGGAAATAAGGAAACATGTAGTATATTACCAGTCAGCCCAAAAACATACTTTCTACTAAATTTACTTAATGTGATTGTCAACAAGATAGGTCAGGACCCAAATATATCTTAACACAACCTCAAATTCTAGCACAAACATCCAAGCACATAGCACAAGAAAGAGAACAAGCCATGTTATCCAGAGATCCATAAATTCCCTAGAAAAAAAACTCAAGATAATATGTGACAACAAAGAGATATTCCATGAAAATCCAACACCAATTCCATACACTTTTTTCACACTATCATGCCACGAACAACCACCACAAACAATATAAAAACATAATACTTCATCCTAGAAGCCCAAAAGACATAGTCATGAGATAGAAAATTAACATACCAACTTGTGATCAACTCCATTGCATGAAAATTGAACTGGGACACTAAAAATATACTAATCTGAGCATGTTCACCAAGCCATAAGAGAAAAAATATCAATATGGATAAATGCAGACTATTTTTTGGACCAATCCTAACAAGCAACAAAATTACCAAAAACCTCCTTAGCAACACTTATGACTAAAAATATAGGAGTGCAATATCCACATAACAAAAACATTGAATCCAAATCTGCAAGGCCATATCTTCAAAGGAGGAGGAAGGTAAAGCATTCTCCCAAATAGTCTTCAAAGTAACTTCCTATATTTGAAACTTTCTCCAATTTGCAGAGACTAGAATTTCCTTGCAATGACACATACTTCCTCAAGAACAATAGGAGAGAGAATACAACATACTAGAGACCAACAACAATATCTCTCCAAACACAAAATTACTTATAATCCTTATCTTAATTCTTCCAATCCTCATCTTAATGCTTTTAATACTCATCATAATATATCATCATGATATAATCTATGCTGACAACCATACTTAAAAACTTTAATTGTCATCAAACAAGGCATGACATCCAACCATGAAAATCAATAATATTAAATATATGACATCCAACCATTAACATATCATCATATAGTATAAAAAAAATACAACTGTGTGCACCAATGATAACCCAAAATAAGTGTAGGGACAAGGAAAATAGATAACCCAAACTAGGTGTTGACATCAATGGAAATGCCCAAAAATGATCTCACAAACATACTCAAAAATATCCCCATGTGTTGAAATCAATGACAACCAATTCCAAAACACATTCTTATAGGATATCATAAATAAGGCTTTCATATCCTATTGATTTCATCTACATAATTCAAAGAACAAACATACATTTTAGAGGAACCATAAAAATATATGCATGATAAAGACACACCCTTTAATAGTGAGTTTCACCTTCAATTGGATCCTACCTAACTTTAAGATGGATCACCCTTCCTTATTGAGGAATATATAGATTTAAACCTAAGTACAAAGGAGGCACCTAAGTTGATACAAATAATAGCCACTTTAGATCCTAAATATAAGATAGAAATATCCATTATACTTAGAGATTATCCAAATGTAAATGAGTCTTATGTTGATATTAATAGCATGGATCCATCCTTTGTTTTTTACCACCTTGTGGTATGATTCAATGTCAAACTATATCACAAAAAATTAAGAAAAAATCAACCTAAGGTGGTCCTCCAAGTAAAGGAAGAACTTCAGAAGTTGCTAGATGTTAGATTCATTTGACCTATTGGCTATATAGATTGGGTATCTAATTTAATACTAGTGTTGAAAACCTGACTTGTTGGGGGAGATTATTGGAAGCTTGTTTTTCATTGAGAATATTGTTGGTTGGGAACACAAGTATGATGATGTGAAGAGATTGTGAGTGGGGAGATTAATAAGGATTGATAAGTATGATAGTATATAGTGTTGTCATTGATGGAAACCTATTATTGGTGAAAATCCATGGAAAATATGTAGAAGTGTTGGTTTAGAGAAGACCAGATGATTTTGTCTATTTACCTAAGTCCCAAAATGTAGTTTTTAGTGCTTAGTGAACTAGTTTTTTGGTTTTTGTTGCTCCACTATGAGGAATTTGGTTATCGGATTATGA
This sequence comes from Sequoiadendron giganteum, assembly GCA_007115665.2. Lineage (NCBI taxonomy): Eukaryota > Viridiplantae > Streptophyta > Pinopsida > Cupressales > Cupressaceae > Sequoiadendron > Sequoiadendron giganteum. The sequence continues at coordinate 234,242,071 of CM021101.1, read as the reverse complement.
GGTAATGTTGGTACATGTTGTAGGACCCTAATTCCAAATTTTCATGACTTTATGTCTTTCACAGTTGAAGATAATGTTGAGAGAGTACCCAACTCTATAATGGCAATGTTAGTGGCACATAGTGTATGTTGGAATGCTTTGCATTCCACCGTGGATGAATTTTTTTTTATGTATATTTGCTGAAGTGTTTACAAATGTAAATGAGTCTTGTGAGTGTTAGATTTCTAAGCTTCAATGGAACTATATCTTCAACATAAGTCAAATCCATTGTTAGCAATTCATTTTTATAGTGAGCCATCCTCTTCTCTATTTTGGCAACTTGAGCCATTTTTTATTTTCCCTGGATAGTGATTCCACCTAATAGTGAGCCATTCTGTAATATCTTATAACCAATTATAATATATTGTGAGTTGATTCTCACCATAGTTTCTCCCTTTTTGGGTTTTCTCTGTAAAATTTGGTGTTCTTGTGTTCTTTGATGTGATGCATGCTTTCGATTACTGTAAGTTTAGTGTGATACACTAAAATGATGTTTAAAGTTGATGAAGTTAATGAATTTTGGTTAATACTAAATTACCCCCCTCTTAGTATTCCAGGTGTTTAACATCTAGTAATAAAGAAAACTAAAGGAAGCAAGATATGTAAAAACTTTGGGGATATCAATAAAGCTTTCCCCAAAGGTGATTTTCCACTTCCTAATATAGATATGATAGTATATATGATAGATATCCATGAGATTCCATCATATATGGATGAATTTTTAGGATATAACCAAAATTAGATAGCACCAAAGGAACAACATAAGATATCATTCATCACTCTTTGGGGAACATTCTATTATAGATTCATTGCATTATGACTGAAAATATTAGTGCTACTTGTTAGAGGGACATGACTATCATATTCTATGATATATTTCATGATATTTTTGAGGATTATGTGGATGAAATCCTATATAAATAAAAAATCAAAATATATCATCCAACTATCTTATGGTGTATCTTATAGAGGCTCAGTGATTATAAGGTCACATTAAAGAAGAAGAAATGTATCTTTGGAGTCACATTAGGCAAGCTCTATAGGTTCATTATTTTTATATTTAGAATTGAATTAGATACAAATAATATAAAAGATCAATCTAGCATGCATGCCACCTCCTAGTAACCTTACACACCTACATATCTTACAAGGAAAATTCTAAGATATCAAGCAATTAATTTCCCAATTAGAAAATAAGTTCCATCCTTTTTCACATTTACTCCAAAAAATATTAGCTTTGAGTGGGATCACTCATACTAAAAAGAATTTAACCAGATTGAAGAATAGTTCTCTAATCCTCTAATTCTCATGGAACCCACACCGAATCAACCTATGTTTCTCTACATCTTAGTTATACAACATTCATTAGAGAGCCTCCTAGATTATCATAATGATAAAAAAAGAGATGATTCCATATATTACCTTGGAAAGATAATCATGGGATGTGAACTCAATTAATCATCCATGGAGAAATATTTCCTTGTAGTAGTGTATTCCAAGTATAAATTTCAACATTACATGATTAATGCTACCGCCCATCTTATCACCAAATTTAACCCTTTGATACACTTGTTGTCCAAAGTAGACCTTACTATTAGAATGGAAAAATGGGGAATTCTCCTTAGTGATTTTGATATTGAGAATTTTAATTAGAAATATATCAAGGGATAAGCTATAAAATATAATTTAGCAAAGGTTCCCATTTAGGACTATAATCTTTTAACCATATAATTTTAGATGAATCGTCCTCCATATTGAAGAATCTAAACCATGGACATTATACTTTGATGGATCATTCACTTCATATTTTTTTAGGTGTTGACATCATTTTTATTGAACCCCCAAGTTTTTCATCCCAAAATAATTTCATATTAGATTCCCTTACATAAACAACATATTGGAATGTGAAGCAATGAAATCTAGTCTAAAACTAGTAGTATAATGAAACAGATCTTGCACTTACAATTCTTCAATGGTTCACAAATCGCTATTAAAATAGGTCAATGATGAGTTCCTTACTAACTATTATAAGAATATACCCTATAAGCATATGGTGGATAGTTTTAAACAATATTTATTTGATATATATTTTGAAAAAGTCTCTTGTATCAACAATAAAGTTTTTGATGTAATGGCTACTATTGGATCTATTTTGTATATATGCATAATGAATACCATGACTATCACTTGATCATATATGAACTCCTCATACCTCCTTATGATATTTTTGAATAAAAAAATGTTATATTGTTTGTCTTTACACCCCTTGGTACAATGACATATATGCCTATCTCTAAAGATAAAATAATTCCTCCAAACATGTCATCCACCAAACATAAATCTATTATTCAATGCACCTCTACTTACACCCTCCTTAGTGATACACTTTATCTTAGGGGTTATGGTTGAAATTTTATTTGATGTATTAACCTAGATGAGGCTAACCTAGAACTTTATAAAGTCCATAATTTCATTTTTGGTGCTCATACAAATGGAATGATCCTAGACAATAAAATACTTTGCACATGATGTTAGTTGTCTACCATGAAATCAAATACCTATTAAAATGTATATGAAAATTCCTTTCTTGCCAAGAACATGGGGACCTTTTTCATGGACCATCACAAGCTCTCTATCCTATTACCACTCCATTACCCTTTCCACTCACTTTCACCACTAGCAACCAAATTTCCATTTTGGCATTCAATACACTATCATCATGAAAAATGGAAAAACATTTAGAAACCATGAATTACAATTCTTATGTGATATATTTATATACCAAGAATAAGTGGTAAAACCTATATTACCCCCAAGGAAATATTCAAGGTAAGGCATCCAACAAAACCATAGTAAAAATCCTTAATAAAAATTGTCAATGACTCTAGTAATGATTGGAACCTTCAACTCAATCTTTCCCTTTGGGACTATTACACTTTTAGTTTTACTCCCACAAGTACTATTCCATATTCCATTATCTATGGTGCTGAGATAATGTTCCTAATAGAGGCTGACCTACTCTTTTTGTATCTCTTTACACAATCTCATCATAGATGAGGATTATTGAGTGGCATGATTACATGAGCTAGAATTCCTTGAGGAGCATGATCTCACTACTCTCAATCACCTTAAAGAATACTAGAATAGGTCTTATCATGGATATAAAAAATGATACATGTGTTAAATATTTTGAGGTTGGAGAGTTTATCCTTAAGGAAAATAAGAACACCACTCAAGATAGAGAGAAGAAAGGGAAGTTTTAGCCAATCTAGCTGGGTCCATATGTAATCATTGCTAAGTTTCGATGAAAAGCATACAAGATAGGTAAACATAAAATACATGAACTAGATGATCCCATGACCACTATCCATTTCAAGAACATCTATGCTTATATCATAAGCACTAGCCTTCCAAAAGTAAATATAGATAAATAAATCAACAAAAAAATCCAAAAAAATAAGAAAATAGTAGAGAGAAATAAATTCATTCAATGGTGAAAAATAATATTTATGGCACCTTGGAAAAGTGGTACATGATGAAAAATAGGTAAATGAGCATATGTATTGTAGGTAACCACTTTATTCTATAAGCATGTGTCACTTCTTATTATCTCACTTATCACATTCTAGCCATCTCATCATCCATCCTATCATTCACTCAAGTGCATTATCTATATTTTTTACCCTTCCATAATCCCTCCCAACCATGTTTATTAGCCCCTATAGATACAATACATATTTGTGTTGAATGAACAAGACAATTGAGAGGGGGGTGAATCAGTTGTATCTAATTAAAACATCAAAACCCTCAACAATAACTATATCGACATTCATTCATTAAACCCTTAATCTATTATAATATTTAAAAATGAAATGCAAATAAAAAAATTTGAAGCAACAACACCACACAAAAGAGAACACTAGATTTGTATGGAAAACCCTAGAAGGGAAAAACCATGGTAAGGATTTTCTCACAATATAAGTAATTGCAAAAATAGTACAAATGATCACTACCAGAATAGGACACACTATCCAGAAAGGCTCATTGAAATAATGCAAATAAGATAGAGAAGAAATGTTACACAAAGAACATGATGTCAATGCAACAAATATTCCATCACAATAGCTCCAACACATTTTCAATCTATTTGAATGATTTTAGATACCTTCTTCTCATTGCATCTGGTAATCCAACACTTGAAAGTTCACACTTCTCTACTCAATTTCACATCACTCACACCATACACCTCAGACACACATTTGTCTTGTATTTATCTTAACCTCCTTCAATAATTCAACTCATACTTATACTATCCTCAACCTTGAAACCCTTTCCAATGTTGTAAATACACCTCAAAAATGCAATTTAAAATTAGGTCGGTGCCAAAAAATTCCCATGGTGCATAGGAATGAAGAAAAATCTCACACAAATCCTTATCTAGGACCCAAATATGTACTAACACGCCTCAAAATGATTCCACAAACTTTGAAGATGCTTCACATGTAGTGTAGACACTAGGTTGGATGTTACCCATGCAAACACCATTAAATTTTTAAGTGCATGCTTCCTTTGATCAATCCATAACTTTAAAACAAAAAATTTCACCTAAACATGATCCAAAAACATATTGAAAACTAACATTTAATCATTCACAACAAATTCTACCTGAATAATGTACAAGCCTAGTAAATCATGACAACACTGCCACATGCTGGGAATTATGCCTCAACTTTTTGGTGACCCCCTTTGAAGACTTAGGTGAATTCTCTTGTTTCCTTGGAAATGTCTTTTGTTCTAGTGGAGGCAGAACCAGGATGGAACTTGGCATTGTTCCGTTTGCCTTGTTTCGGGTCGTGTTCCCGTTCCGTCTCCAGCTCTGCTCCCCGCTTTCTTGGATCTTCGAGTTTTGTTCTGGCGGAGGCAGAACCGGATTGGGACTTAGCATTGTTCCTTTTGTAATGTTTCGGGTTTGGATTTGGATCCGGCTTCGGCTCTGGCTCCGGTAGTCTGTTGCTCTCCGCTTGGTTCTGGCGGAGGCGGAACCAATTTTGGAAGTTGGCAATGTCTGTTTGCCATGTTCCTATTTCTGTTCCTATTCCGACTCTGGGTCTGACTCCTACTTTTGTGATCTAGTTCCTCTGGATGTTTGGATTCTCCTTGGAGATTTTTCCTCTACTTTGTCCATGTTCTGGATTGTTGTTTCTTGCAGTTGGTGGAGGCGGAACTAGAACCGGTTTGGTTCCTGATCTTGGACTTTTGGTAAAGTCCTATTTCTATTCTTGTTCTGTCCCTGACTCTGACTCCGATCTTTTGTGCTCCCGTCTTGGTCTGACCCCGGGTTGACTTTACCCAGTTAGTTCTGTTTTCGATGTGTTCCTCTTTTCCGTGGGCGGACGCGAAACCGAATTGGTTCCTGAACCTATAATTTCGGTGGAGTCATGTTTCGACTCCAGTTCCGTCTCCGACTCTGACTTTGAGTCTGACAGTGTGTTTTTTTGGTGGAGTCCTTTTTCGACTCCTATTCCGACTCCGGCTCCAGTAGTGTTAGGTTTGGCTTGAAGCCTTGGACGCACCTGATGTCTGTTTGACCGTTTTGGTTGCTCTGTCAGATGTGATTGCTGATGGGTCTTGGATGCGTGGCACCTAGTTGAATAGTGATTGGATGGTTACCTAACTTGTTGTGCTGCATGTTTAGTCAATGAAGGTTGGCGGAGCTGAACCCATTTTTTGAATGGCATTGAATGCCTGGGCGGCTCGTTGTAGGGAGATCTGTCAGATCCGAATAGATGCATGATTTGCGGATGGTCTTCTTTGCTCTTGTTGAGTTGGTTACATATTGGATGAGAGATGTATTATTTCTTAAGAATATAAGTTTGACGAGTCTTCAAGAGTCATGGGTTGCAGAGCAAGTGCGAGATGTACGAGCTGAATGCGCAACCATGAGACTACGAGCAGGATGCATGGGCATGTGAATGCATGAGCATGGGGCTGCAAGCATAATGCATTATGCATGATGCAAGATTGCAGCAGTTGGACTTGCAGGTTGGAGAGCTGAAACTATGAAGAGATTTGTAGAGAGATGGAGAGGGTGTGCAAGCAGTTTGCTTAGGCAATGTAACTGTGAACACTCTATCTCTCGGATCTGGGCATGGGAATCATTGGAGGCCGAATGACTGGGCTGGCCATGAGGCTGGCTGTGACAGTCATCTGAGGAGCTGAGAGGAATCTTGCAAGTACCTGTTACTTCTCCAGTAGAACAAGATGTAACTCCTGTATTGGCTTTGAGCTTGATATTGTATTGTAACTGGTTTTGTGTTGTTGAATAATACAATGGCTCAAAATTTTGGAGTGTGGGGTTTTTACCTGAAAGGGTTTTCCCCACGTATATCTTTGTGTCTTCTTTTTTGTCTTCCATGGTATCTGGTTATGTTGAATCTGTTTCTTGTTGCATTCATTTCTCTCAGAGGATCAATGGGGGATCAATTGTGCTTGTTTCCGCTATATAGCATAGTTGGTTGTGTCTTTGTTGTGATTTTGAATTGAAATCACTAAGGCACTACTGTCTTAGATTCCTATCTTGATGACAGACTGAATCCGTATCCCCAACACCACACACTATAACTCAAAAGACCATATTTTGTAACACCAAACCATGAATCCTCTTGACACAGGAAAGATACCAACACTATCAACTCTCACTATGAATAAGAAGTCCTGAAACTCAACTGCAGAGAAATGTTGAGCAAAGAAATTTCTCCCAAACACCTCTATAATGCACAATTTACACACTAGTGAATATAACTTATTTTGTACAATGATCCATCACCATAGAATCTGAATATAGCATTTTTGAACACCTATAACCAACATATCTGAACCACAAGTAGATATTCACCCTAGAAGAAATGTGGAGCAAAGACAAAACACACCTTTACAACAATTTCTATCAACCACTACACATATGACATCAATGACAACACAAGCTTGTTGACATCAATGAAAACACCTTCATACTTGCAACAATCTCTCCTTTTGTCATTTACGGCAACACAAGATGTGAAAAACCATTAAACGCAACTCTCCTTTCTTTTTTATATTGATTAGATAACTTACACAACATTTTTCTCTCCCCCTTTCAACTTATTTTTTTACATGCTTCACTCTCCCTTTGACAATAATGGTTACATGTTTCAATCTCCCTTTGAAAATAATGATTAAACAACATACACGAATTTCTCCACCTAATACCTTGCACTTTTTCACATGATTCTCTCTCCCCCTTTGACATCAATGATGAAGGATAAATTTTTGTATTATTCTCCCCCTTTGACATTGAACCAAGATACTTGACACTTCTCTTAATAATCTTTTCCATTACTTCTCTAAATACTCCCCCTTAGGAGAAACACCAATATATATCAAATTAACAACCTCTGCATAATGATAACACTCATTCCATACTACAACAATTCCACTACATACTCCCCCTGAGAGATAGCCACCAACATTAGTCTAAAAGAAAGGATAGATCATGAGATCCACTAGGCCAATGTATCTCCTTATACATCTATTTAAGAGAAGGTGAGAAATGAACCCCATCTTCTCCCAAAGATGAAGGTTCACTTCATTCTCCACAACCTTCTCTCTCAAAAAGTGATATCTAATTGAAATATGTTTTGTCCTTGAATGCATGATTGGGTTCTTTGAAATGTTTATTGCACTTGTATTATCACAAAAGATAGAAATGTGATCATCATACACCACTCATATATCCTTTAATTTTTTCCTCATCCACAACACTTGTGTGCAACAAGATACTACTACAATATACCTAGCCTCTGTAGTAGATAAAGAAACTAAATCTTGTTTCTTGCTTAATCTTGACACCGATCTACATCCAAGAAAGAATGCACCACCACTTGTAAAGCCCAATTTTCATCTGTGTAAGAATGCAATGTGAAATTAGTATCTTTTGGATACCATAAGCCATGATTCGAAGTTCCCTTTTGGTATATGAATATCCTCTTCATTGATGCAATATGTGACTCTCTAGGATCTTCTTGAAATCTAGCCATAAGACAAATTGAATGCATCATATGTGGTCTAGTAGAAGTTAGATATAGCAGTCCACCAATCATGGATCTATATTTTCTCTGATTAGCCTTAGGAGATTCATCATTCTTGCTCAATTTTTAACTAGTAACCATAGGAGTACATATCAGTTTGGAGTCTTCCATTCCAAACTTCTTCAATATTTCCTTAACATATTTTAATTGTGAAATGAATATTCCTTTATCTATTTGATTGATTGGTAGACCAAGGAAGAAATTCATCTCCCCAAACATAGACATATCAAACTCTTTCTGCATCTCTTCTACCAAATTTTTACACATAGCTTAATTAACTCCAAAAATTATGCCGTCAACATACTCTACTACAATCGATATTTGATCTTTCTCAACATTAAAGTAAATATTACTATCTGCGGTGCCTTTATTGAATCCTTGTTGTATCAAATACTTATCCAACCTTACAAACCAAGCTCTAGGAGCTTTCTTCAATCCATGCAATGCCTTTTGTAATTTGTAAACCATATGAGGTTTATCTGACAACTGAAATCCTTCCATTTGTTCCATGTTACATCCTCTTACAACTCTCCATTCAACAAAGTAGACTTCACATCCATTTGGCAAACATTGAAATCTTTATATGCTACAAAAGCTAAAAACATCTTGATTGCTTCCATTCTAGCCACTAGAGAAAATTTCTCCTCAAAGTCTATTCCTTCAACTTGTGCATATCCTTTACACACAAGCCTTGAATTTTTTCTTACCAATTCTCCATTCTCATTCATTTTTTTTGGTCTAAATACCCTCTTAGATTGAATTATGTTTTTCTTTGTTGGTCTTGGGACAGGTTCCCAAGTCTGATTCTTCTCAATTTTCATAAGTTCTTCCAAAACTTTCCTCCAATGTTCATCCTTACAGGACTCAATCACTATATTATGTTCTAGTTTAGAAAGTAGACATAAATTTACCTCTGCTTTAGTAGCTTTCCTTCTTGTTAACACACCTTTTCTTTTGTCTCCAATGATTTTTTCTTTAGAATGATTTTTCTTCACATACTTAGGGGTTCTAGGGGTCTTTTCTGGAGCTTCTTCCTCTTCATCTCATGTTCCTTGTTCCTTAGAATTTTATTCTTCTTCTCTATAGGTAGCTTCATTTGATCCACATTGATCTATCACCACTAAATTCTATAGATCTTCATCCACTTTGAAACTTGCACTCTCAACAATATTTCTCAATCTTTTATTGTAACATCTGTACTAAGCTTTACTTTTAGTAGAATATGCAAGAAAGATTCCTTCATCAAACCATGCATCAAACTTTCCTAAGTTTTCTTCATCTCTTTCGATATAGAGTTTTCTTCCAAAAACTCTAAAGTACTTGATAGTAGGGATCCTTCCATACCACAACTCATAGGGAGTCCTTGTGTTATTTTATTTTGCTTGAACTCTATTAAATATATAAATAATTGAACAATAGGGGAATGGGTGCTTTATAACCTAAGTCATAGAAAACCACTTTTCTCCTATTATCATTCAATAATTTCTTAGGAACCCTAATTGGATTGACTATCAACCTTAAAGGTGAGTCAATTCACAACAAGGAAGACCTAGGAGGGGGTTCTTTAAACTTTGAAGGGTTCACCACCAAGCAAAAGTTTGGAAAAGACAACTTAACATTCAACTAACAAAACCTAGTAATGAAAGTCAAATAATGAATGCAAATGATGAAATTATGCAACCGCAAGTTAGGGTATGTGTGCCTTAGAAGTCTAGAAATGTGATGAGGATTATGGAAATGAAAAAATATTATCAAAATATTCTAGGGAGGACTAAGACACCCTTATTGTTTTCTTAGTCTTGCTACTGTTTTTTGGGGAAGATGTGAAATATACAGATGCTAGAATTGGATCTGAAATTTTTTCTTCAAAATAACCTTGGGAAGACTAAGGCGCCCTAAGTGGCAACTTAGTCCCATTCTGAATTTTTGAAATCTCTAAATGTGGTCCTGAGATCCAATGTCTCTACTTCCTTCTTCTCATATTTGAGGTCTTGAATCTTTCAGATCTGGCCTGTAGGTGAGTTTCTATGAAGATGACAAATTTGCAATGCAACTTTTCAACTTTAGACTTCAAAATATCTTCAAGTATTCAACCTAAATCTATAAACACAAACACATAAAGGAAGAAAAACTTGTTGATTGTTAGTGAATGGGGGTTTGCCTTGGTCAAACCCTTTGCTGATAATTAAACCTTGAAATGAAATGGAATAATGGAGGGAAGTGATGAATGAACAAAAAACTATGTTGCAACTCACCAAACCCTTGTAACGAAGTGCTACAAATATGACTGAAATGGTTGCAATGAATTTGGTTCTTGAATGATGTTGATCTTTGAAACACTTGCTTGAATAATAAACCCTACATCACAAATTTTAGTATAATAACAAACATGATGCAACAATATCCTTGATATGATGCTTGAATCTTGATGAACTACTCTTGAATGCTCTTATGAACTCAATTATGCTATTGGGAATACTCTCACAAAATAATTAGATGAAAATGATTCAAAGAACCTTGTATTTATACTTATCCATGCTTAATATCTTGAAATTACGTCATGCTAATCCGACACATGAATTCATTAATCAAAGGAGGCTAAATACCGCCAACATTTGAAATTAAATCCTGAAAATAAGCCAAGGGGGACTATGTCACCCTAGGTGACATGTTAATTCCAAGTCCTAAAAACTTGGGGCACAAACTCCAAAAAGGGGCCCATTTAAGGTTCCATTGAAAAGGGGGTGCCAAGAACTTTGTGGGACAAAGACGTCCTAGGTGGCATTTTAGTCTCGACCCAAAAATAAAGGACACTCAACCAGAATTATTAAATTATCATTTATCTATTGATGTTTATCGGGATTTTCCAAGAAAAGATATAGTTTATTAGGCTTGTGGATGCAAAATAGGACCAATTAAGACATAAATAAAGATAAATAAAGCAAGGAGAACCCAAACAAGTGTGAAAATTCAAGGGTATGCATTTTCCTACACTACATTTAGCCCCCACTTTAGTGAGAGGATGAACTTGCTTCAAACTCATACTAAAGTAGCCAACCACACAATCAAGAGGGGTTGAAATGTACAAATGCTAGTAAGATAGCATGACAATAATCAAGAGGGATGATCAAGTCCCCAGGATCAATATCTTATGGCAAGCCAACATAAGCACAAAGGAATATGCTTGCAGATGGTATATGAAGCCATAACCAGATCGTAAACATACACCATTAAAGGAAACAAAGAAAAAGAGAAAAAAATGCAACGGATCAAGCTTCAACTGGTTATCCAACGCATTGTGGACTAGGTCTAGGCTATTTCTTTAAAATGGTTTACAAGTGGAATGCGCTGTCCACTATGCAAATAAAATGCATGCTCACAAGGGCTAGTGAAGCTAGTTGTCCACTAGGTGAGCCCCAAGAGATCCATATCAAAGTCATACCCCCATGACAATGATAAGGATAAAGAAAAATACATACTCACAAGGGCTAGTGAAGCTAGTTGTTCACTAGGTGAGCCCCAAGGAATCATATTAAAGCCATGCCTCCATGACTTTAATAAGGTACAAGAGAAAATGCAACAAAGAAGAGGGATGTTCAAAGGGATTTTTCTTAGTTCATACAAGGTCTCATCTTAGGGAACATTGTGCTTAATGTCTCCAAGTGATGAAAAGTCAAAGAAATATCATTCTCTCAGAGGAAATCAAGCCCAATGACACCACCAAGAAAATGATGCATCACAAGAAGAAAGAAAATTGCACAATGAAAAATGAGTGTCGATGTATTCCCCCACTTAAAGAAATTGTTAACACCATTTTGGTGAGAAATTGATTTAAAGTATGTCACATGTGATCCAACTTAAGGCATGTTATCCAAATTCCAAGCTTGCTCTTTTATGTACATGAAAGTGGTAAACTAACCAAAAGAGACAATAGGTGACATACAAGGAAAAGGCTACCTAACCCCTTGTCCCCACTTAGTGCAAGACAAGGATGAGCCGAAATGAAAAGATGAACTAGGTTCTTCAACCCAAGGGAGAGCACCACAGTCCTTAAGATATTGAATTTTATTTGTCAAAGCCTTACATTCATTGGTACACTGACCATGAACTCTATGATATGCACAAAATGAATGTTTCTAGTAAAATTTCTTTCATGTCCTTGGATGGAGAGATATCAAACAATCTTGGAGGAGTCTCAAAAAGATACCCTATTGATCAATGGTAGATATTTCTTTATTTTGTGACAAAGATATCTCGAACTTAGTATTAGTTGTCATACCTACACAAGACTTTAGATTGCAATATTTTGTTCTCTTCTTTAAAGGAAGAAGTAAAATCTATGAGATTCGAATTGTAAGTGTTTTGTGTGATGACATTGATGTTAAGTGAGGATTTATTTGTTTCTTGCAAATGATAACAATCAAGACCACTAGTGTCTATCAATTCAGGATGCACTATTGTTAACGCCGACTTAGAAGAATCTTTTGTTAGAGTGTTGATATTGAGTGAAGGTTTTTTGATGTTTTGATTTCTATCATAGGACAATAACCAAAACCATGAGGTTTTTCTTGCATATTAGGCTCTATAGGGACACATATACCTTGCTCTCTAGTACCAGATCCTTTTCCACTATATCCCATTTGTTTCATCATTTCATAACCTTTTCCATAAAGATTCTTCATTTATTTAGGATTCGATGGTTGTTGATAGTCTCTCTCATTAAAATTTGTCATATAATTTTCTTCTTCATCTAAAGTGGTTGAGGTGGATGCTTTCGAATGGTCTTTTGAATTTGGTGTTGACATTATCGCTTTTTCTTTTCCTTTTTTAGAGTCTTTGTTTATGATCTTGTATTCTCCCATGAATGTTGGTTCGAAACTTAAAAATCCTAAATCATCTAGCGATATAATTTTGAAACGTTTAGGGACTCTATCTTTTTGTTGTTCTTGCGTGGGTTCCGCTTGTGTAGTTGGTGTCAATGTGTTTAAACGATTTTCTTTGTTTTTCTCAATGTTTAAACAACTGTTTGGTTCAGGGTCAGCTTCAAGTGTGTACACTTTGTTGTTCTAAATATAATACATTTTACAATGAAGAGTGGAAGGAATACCATTCATTGCATGAATCCATGGCCTACCTAAAAGAAGATTATATGAAATATCATGAGGCATAACATGGATTGGTGTTTCTAATGTGGCCTTTCTAGCTTTAATAGGTAAAGTGATTACACCAAGCAGTTGTTTTCACACATTATCAAATCCATTAATAGATAAAGAGGTGGGTAGTATTTTTGATTTATTAACACCAAGCTTATCCAAAAGGTTCACACTACACAAATTTGAGGCTGAGCTATTGTCAACAAGGGTTTGTTTTATCCCTATGCTATTGTATTGAGCTATTATCATGAAATAATAATTTTTCTTTTGCACTTCCAAATGGGGAGTTCACTTTGGTGGAACCACAACTTGTTGCAAGGTTGTTTGAAGCATAGTGTGATAATTAGGTGAATTATAAATTAAGTCCCATTGGGATATCTTTGCAAGAGTATTCTTAAGTTGTTCAACAAGGTCATACTCCTTCCCACTATGCGAGGGAAAACGAGGAGCACTAGGAAAAATGGGATTAGGAAAAGGTAAGGTTGTTGAAGGTGTTTGTTTTGGTTGCATATTGTTCTTAGTGTTGTATGTGTGAGCAACAGTATTGTAACTCAGTTGCTGTGAAAAATTGTTCTTAGGTGGTTTGAGGATAAGGGCAAGTTTGTTTTGAGTTTACAATTTTTGAGAGGGTGCATAAATGATATGTTTAGGCTCAGGAGAGTAGTTCAAGGGGTATCTAATGTGAATAACCTTAGAATAATTATAATTATTTTAATGATGTCTTATTGAAGGGGATTCTAATGCCACTTCATAATCTTCATCTAAGGAATTATTTTTGTCAATGTTCTCATTTTCTTTCATTGTGATATCTTCCTTAGTAGGAGAGTTTTTAGGAGAACTACAAACCAAATGTTCTTGAAATTCAAAGATTGGTTCTTCTAAAATGACTTCATTGCATGTAAGGGAGTTATCAATGGTTGATATGTCTTTCCTAGATAAATGATATCATTATCTTGTTCAAGATTATTTTCTCGGGGAAGAGAGGAAATAGAGATTCCCATGAATTCCATCAATTAGATCTTCTTGTTGGAATATGGATTCTAGTGTTGTCATTCATGGAAACCTAAGTAATTCATTTAGTCCACAATCTAGTTTTGGTCTATATTGACAAAACAAAATGAAGAACAGGGCATTCGGTTAAAGGAAAAGATTTGATATGAATTCCTCACCAGACTATTATTTTGAATTGTGGATCTTAGAGAAAGGTTTTTTGATGTTTGTACTACCTTACTCAACAAGTATATGATGCGCATTCATTGGTGTACAATCTAGGAGATCTAATGCACTAATTTTTTGGTTATTTGTGCTAGAAGGCCGACTTAGAAAAATTAGTCGTTGTGGATGTTTAAGATATAATTTGTTAAATGTTTTTGTGTTTGAACTTGTTTATTTGGGTCCCTAAAATGTTATGGATGGTATGAATAAATATTTAATTGAAGATCTAGCCGACAGTTGAAAAGAACTTTATGTTTTATGAAGCCGGCATATGAATGATCAAATCCTTGATAGAAGATATATATAAGATTGGTTTATCATTTTGTGGAAGTGAATGTATAGTATGTGAAGTATATTAGTGTATGGTGTGAAATTAAGAAGGGTAATAGTTCAAATTCATCTATACATGAATTTATGTTGCGAATTGCAGAGAAGAGCAGAACGAAGAGCAGAATCAAACAAAAGATTAGGAATCTATTTTATGAGCCTAAATGAAACTATAACCTGGCATAATTAGATGCTAATAGTTCAATTCAACCTTCAAATGGTTTTAATTTGAACATTTTGTAAGGAAGTGAGCCTTCCCTTTTGAGTAGTGAGCTCTAGGTAGTGTGCCTGAATGCAAGTGCATTCCCTTTTGTAAAACTTATATTTGAGTACTCAAATTATGGATTAACCTCGACCATGGTTTTTCCTCTAACAAGGTTTTCACACAAAAATCCTTGTGTTATGGTGTTGTGGATGATTAATTTATGTGTTTTCATCTTTCGTTTGGCTTAATGTTGAAATGGTTTTAATATGAGATTAATAAAGTTCATATTTGATGAACACTGATTCACCCCCCCTCTTAGTGTTCCCTTTAGTCCAACAATTGGTATCAGAGCCTAGTTCCTCAAAAGAAGTTTAGAAGCTTGAGGTGGATCTTGGAATGTAATGGACTCTGGTAGTCTTCAGCAGTAGCTTATGGTGGCACTTGGTGACCTTGATCAGTCTAAAGTAGAAATCTGAGAATTGAAAGAAAATCTTAGGGATGCTGAGAAATTCATTCAGACATTGAAGGATCAAATTGTTAAATCAAGGGAAAAGAGGAAGGATTTATGTGACCAGATTAAGCAAATGGAGAGCGAAAACATGGATGATGCTCACCTGAATCAAACCTTGAAGGAAATAACTGAAGAATGTGAAAAGCTTGCCAAAGACAATGCTACCCTAAAACATGAAATGGAATCTATGATGATGAAGCTGATTAAAGAGATTGACGAAAGGAAAAAGAATGAGGAGAACCTTGCTCAGTCCTTAAAATAAAAATATGATGAATGTAGAAGAGTAAATGGAGAATTCATTCAGATGGAAGGTGAACTACTACAATCTAGAAACACTAAAGAAGAACTTGAAAAACAAGTTGTTATTCTAAAAAATGAACTTAATACTGCAAATGAATACAAGGAGAAATTCAAGATTAGTTCAGTTAAGCTTGATGAGTTGAGTCAAGGAAAAAAGAATGGAAATGACAAGAGAAGTCTTGGATATGAAAAGGGAGAAAACTCCAGATC
The DNA here is from genome assembly GCA_007115665.2 of Sequoiadendron giganteum. Lineage (NCBI taxonomy): Eukaryota > Viridiplantae > Streptophyta > Pinopsida > Cupressales > Cupressaceae > Sequoiadendron > Sequoiadendron giganteum. Next base: position 234,225,985 of record CM021101.1, on the reverse strand, counting down.
TGGACAAAAGAATTTTAGGCAACGAAACTAGATGAACAAAGGTGGAAGGTATCCGGTAAGACAACCTAATGCTCAAAATTTTAATGGATATTGTTTTGCCTACCAGAAATTTTTTCATATGGTTGATCAATGTGGAAGCAATATGAAATCAAGAGATTCATCATTTTTTGGTCAATGTTTCAATTGCAAAAAGTTTGGTCATAGATCAAATGAATGCAAAAATATGTCAAACTACTATGTTAATAAAAGGAATGTTGAATGTTATACCTGTGGAATATTCAGGCATATTGCTAATCAATGCAGATCAAGAAGAAATCAATGGAATGATTGGTTTGGACAAGGAAACACTATGTGCTACAATTGCAATAAACATGGTCACATTACAAGATACTATAGAAACAAAAATATGGATAGAAAAGTTCTAGTATACAAAGATAGAAATACACAGAAAAATGATAAAGGAAAAGAAAAAGTGACTGAAGATGAAATAAGAGATCAAATGAAGAAGATATGGGTAAGGAAGAACGTGTCTAATGCTGGAAATGGCTCTACACTAGAACTTGCTTCCGATAATTCTTTCAACAATTGATCTTAGGCCACTGGCCTAGGGGGACTTTTTCAAGAAAATATTTTCCCCCTATCTGTATCTGGTAACAGAACACGAAGAATGATTGAAAATGTGTATCAATTATATGCAGAGGTTTTGGAAAACATTCACAAGAAATTTCAAGAAATCATAGGTCCGCAGAAGAATTTTCCCCTCGCTATCTAAGAAAATATAGTATCTGGAAAACCTAGGGAAAAATAATTTATTACAAGTGTGCAAACTATAAAAGACAAGTTGGAACCCTCATTTGTCACTTTGCATTGATGGAGAAAAGAAGGAGAGCACTCAGTAGCAAAAATTTTAAGCAGTAAAATTAAATCGGCGGTGAATCTTAGAACACATCAGGTATTTCTGTTGTTTTCAGATTTTCATATAATTTGATGTGTAGTTGATAAATGTAAAATATGAAAGGAAGAATGGAAAAAATAAAAGGTTCAATAAATTTGGATGAATACAATAGTGAAAGTATTAGGTCCATGAGAAATTTGTTGTTACCCAACGAATTGAAGTGGTTAAGAGAAGCCTGTTGGAACTGTAGAAATTTTAAATTTTACAGCCTATTGCATTTGTGAGGTTCCATCATTAAAGCCCTTACATTAAGCATAAAGTCTCCTCATGTCATTAATTGGCCTATTCTATGTTGTTTGACCCTTCTTGAATTCACTTGCTCCCTTTTGTTTCATTAAAAGATCCCTATCGGCAAGACATGGTAGAAGTCTTCCCGAGATGTGTTATCATTAACATGTATTGGTTGCAGATAGTCGGCGGGACTTTGCAGAATGTTTCGGCAACTAAAAGACTCATACCGGCATATGTTGGAGCATCGTCATAACATCATAGCGAACTTAGTAAGTCTTGCCAACTGGAATATGGAGGGGTCGTTTCGGCCTAACTAATAAGTATCGGCATGAAGTCATAGCGACATCCTTATGTCTTGCCGATTGACCTATATGCAAAATATTTGAATGTGACTTAAAATCTTCGGGGAGAGTCTTGGCGAGGTCACATTTGTTTTGCTGAACTTGATGTAAGGAAATCTTGGGACTGCTGGAAAAGGTATTGGTGTCTTGCTGACTCGAAATATATACCGATGGAGATATGTATCGCTAAGAAAAGGATCCTTCGGCGTAAGCTTCATCAAGGTTCAAATGTTACATCGACAAAGTGGTTCGAGGTAAGTCTCACCGAATGAAAGAAGTCTATGGAGATGTTTTCGGTAAGACATTTGATATCGGTATGAGTCTTCCCAAAGCTTTATTGTCTTGCCGAAAATATAATTTCAGTTATAGTTTTTCGGTGAGACAGTTTAGAGGATATGCCGAAGTGTTATGTTTTCGGCCAGAACGGTAAAGTTTCTTGGTAACCACAGTGTGAAGGGGATGTATATCGGTGTGAGATGGTGGAATCTATGTGATGTCTCCCCGACTTAGAATGTTATGACGACATGTAAAATGGAGTAGCAGTTGTCATATTTGGAGTTTGAATTTCGATAAGACTATACTTTTGTCTTGACGAAAGGATGTGATAGACGTTGAATATGATTTCGCCCCAGATTTGAAAATCTCTTACCGAAGGGACATCTGATGCGATAGTGCTAGTTTCAAATTGATGTTCATTCGTGTTTCATTAATGGCGTGACGGAATAATACAGTAGGAATTGAATCAATTCTTTTATCCGAAATGATTGCAGAAGAGTTGGTGTGAGAAGCAGAGAACCAGGGCTATTCTCAATTTGAAAAGCTCAAAGTATAAGACTGTAGGTGATTATTTCTTGGCTCTTGTGTTTTCGATTATATAAATTTTAAAAATGGAGTCCTCTGGTTCTTGAAAGGGTAAAGGTAGAAAGCTGGCTGTGACCAGCTCATCAAAAGGAAAAAAGCAAAAGGTTGATACAGAACAGGAGGGCGTTGAGAGAAGATTAAATCAGGATCTTATTGACCAACTGCCTGGCTCGGGCCCAAAAGCAAGGAGATCTGCATAGCTTAGGGCTGAGGTAGATAAATTGGATGACAAATGTAAGTTCATAGGTGATGTCTGGATTGCAATTAGGGGTTACGAGCTTTTCAATTTCCATTATCATAGAAGGCACCGTTTTGAACCAGTTTGCAACCCATGTAAATTGAATGTGGGGAAACTGGTATGCCCTAATGTCTTTGTGAATACGGAATTGGTAAAACTTCTTGCTGATAACTATGATCCAAAGCATAAGGCTATATGTGACCCATCCGGAAAGCCACAGATACATGTATCCCGAGAAGCCATAGGTGAAGTTTTCAAGCTAGAAGGGTTTTGTAATGAGGAAATCAATTGTGAAGAGTTGGAGAAATAATTTTCACGAATGGATACAACATATAAGGGCTGGAGGTTGCCTATTCATAGGATTAAAAGGGGTAACAGTTCAGAACCGTAACAAGATTCTGAGGGGCCTCCTTATCATGTAGATTTATTTGAATCTTATATGAAGTATACATATTTTTCAGTATGTCAAGTATTGGGAATGGATGCCCCAGAGCTCATGTCAATTGTGCCAATGGTTATCACAGCAGACATCCAGTATCACAACTCCAGGCCATTTGATTATGCTTCATATATTGCCAAAGAGCTTGATTCAGGGTTGATAGCCATAAAGAGTGGAGCTTCTATTGTTGATTTAAGGCATTATTCACTACTGATGCACTTAGTGTTGTATTATGGATAAGAGTTGGGAGTATGGCCATCACAGATGAAGATTTCTCAGGTTGGAAAAGAGGGTGAAGCATTGCCTATTCAATTGTGGACTGCTATTTGGGATAGCAGGTTTGTTAACTCTAGTTTCATTCATTTTGAAGAGTATTTTGTGAAAACTTTATACAAATTGTATAGACATCCTTGTAATTACTCATTAACCCCTGAGATTAAGAGGTTTCTTCGGCCAAAGGATTTCAATGGGCCAATTGATCATAATTGGGGTGATTGGTACTGTTTGGAGGGAGCCACAATGATTAGGGTGTATGGGTTTGAGGATACTCCTTTTATTTTACCAAGGACAGTTCCAAATAGAATTGCTTATTTGGAGATTGTTAGGCAATTGGACTTTAGTAATGTGATGCTTTTTAGTTCATATGGGAAACGGGCTTTCATGCCTAGCACATTATGTTTTGGTGATTTCACTGTGTTAGCAAAGGAAGGATATAATTCAATTCTTGATAAATTGTTGCAATATGATATGAAAAGGGGACCACCTAGGAAGGATTTTGATCCTGAGGGGTATATCAACTCAGCTAAGGAGAGGATTAATTTTAGGAAGTATCATCATGTGCCTTATCTTTTTGATGATATGATCAGAAATCTGGATGAGGAAGAAGCTGAAGCTGTGGTTGAGAGTTATAATCAGGGACTACAGGATACAGGATATTTGTCTTCTGGAAGTGAAGACATTCCAGCATGTAAAGTACCACAGGGTATAACAAAGAAGATGTCTAGACAGAGGACTCAGAAATATGTTTGCCCGGTTAGGAAACAGAGTCTGGAGACAAGAGATATTGATGTGAGGCATATGGAGTATAGGTCATTTGTTTCAGATAATGAATTTATAAACTCTCCAGAATTTAAATCATTTTTGTACAAACAGAAAGGAAAAGAAATAAGGGAAGGAGTTGGTTCAATCACTTCTGGGAATGAGGAGCAGTTTCTGGACCAATTACGAAGATGTGTAGATGAGGAAATGGCAAATATGACTCTTGAAAAGGGGAGGAAAATGTTGGAGAATGCTGGAGTAATGATTTTCGCTGGTCTTGATTTAAATTCTGCATTAGTATTTGATAGTTTTATGAAGGATACTAACACTGTACATAAATTGGATAAGGATAAGGTAACGGAGGTATATGCAGGATCGAAATTTAACACTAATGAAGGTTCATTAATGATATGGGCTTTGTACCCATCTCATAGGAAATCAGTGGTGATTGATACTGAAAAGGCATTTGGTCATGTCATGACCTTAAAGGTTGGAGAGGTAGACCCTGTGGTTACTGCAGAAATTGGTATTGATATTGCCAAATTGAATAAAGCACAGATTCAGGCGTTGATAAGGGAACGAGAGATGTATAAAGCAAATAATGAGAGACTGCTCAGAGAGAATGATAGGTTGAAAGATTTGGTAGGTGTTCCTGCAATGCCAACCAAAATGCTTACTCAAGGAGAAAGTTCCCAGACAAAAGAACATTGGGTTGGATCGAATGCTTATAATCAAGGAAGGTACGATGCTATTACAACAATTGTAAAGAAGCGGCAGGTCAATTTGACATCTTGGCTGAATCAGTTGTGGGGAAAGTTTTCCTCTACTATGAATGCAATAAAAGAGCATGAGAGGATGAAGGAACGGGTAATGGATAAATTTCAAGAATTGACCATGCGTAACGAAGTTGGTAGCACTACAATTGAAGGAGTAAATAATATTATCAGTCATCATCAGAAGTTTTATGATGAGTTGCTCGGGGACAAAAATGGATTGATTGAAGCTGCTAATACAGTTATGGTTACACTTTTTGATGCTAAAGGAGAAGTCAAGGATGCTGCTAGGTGGAGGAACGAGTGTGGTGCAATGCTGAAAGAGGTTATGAAGACATCCTCTGCGGAAGATACATCTCTAGAAGACGTGAGTGAGCGGGTGGAAGATATGATTAGAATGGAAACCACAATTCGGAATGCCGTTGAAGATGCAAATACTTTTAATTGTCAAGATTACTTGGATTACCTTGCTACAACTCACTTATGGTTAACAAGGGCTTAATTGTCTTCAAAGCTTTTCGTATTTTGTTTAATCTTATTTCTGAAGGGACGCGTCCATTCATATTTTGCATGTATAAAAGCCGCTTTCAAGAGACAAAAGAGTGGGGGCTTTTTGTAAAAAAGGGGGATAAGATTGGTAGCATATGTAAATGATGGAGATATCAAAAGAACAAAATTTTAATATAATGGCGTAACATTTTCTGGCATCAGTTGTTTATGGTAATTATTAATTAGTATTATTGAGGTTGTCTCCTTATTTTGTGTTTCCTGGTTGTTTGGATTTATGTAAACAAGTTTTTACATCATTCATCAATGCACATTTGTTGTATTTGTATGATCAATTCATTGTTTCTTTCCAGCAAAGATTAAAATTCTTTGCGTTGATCATAATAAACAGGGAATATAAATTGGGATTATTAAGAAGAAACTTAGTGATCATAAATGGCATGTTTATACAAGTTATAAACCAAATAAAATACTAAACAGCTTGAATATTTGCCAGTAAAATAAACCCGTCTTTGAAATTTTCTTGACTCCGTAAATCCCATAAGGCACTGGTCTTACTTCTCAGTTTAAGTTTCATTCACATTCTCCACGCTTGTTAAGTTTTTAGTCTATCCTTTTCAAATATTGGTATGTACTAGTCATTAAATCCAGTGTTAATTCATTTCAGAATTGCCATTGTAGATTAATTGAATAAGATTGAGCTTTCCTGAGTCAATTAGGTATACCCACCTAGGTTCAGCATTACCTTAAAGAGTAGAAGGTTGAGTTTTCTTAACCTTGTCTGTTACCCTAAAGCGTATCAAGAAGTTGGCATCTTCTTGAGGCATCTAGCCTGCGTTTTTGAGAGATAACAAAGCCAAAGACAAGAATTTGGATATTTGGAATGAGTTTTCATACTTTGAGAACACAAAAATCGTTAAATTCATCTTGAACAGATTACATAACAAAACCTCGATTCTGGACAAACCCTACATCATTTCGAAGGAATTAATTGAAATTTTGATTGGATTATGTAAAGTCAGGGACATACCAAGAAAGAAATCCATCCGAAACAAAGAAGTTGAAACCCTAACCAGAATAATTGGAGATCAAAGAGCACTGATAATCTCGACAATAAAGAACCTTGTGACAAAGTACATTACGCATGAAATATCATATAAAGTCTTTTTCAAAAATAGAGAAGGAGCAACTTTGGCTAGTGCAGTCTACATCTCTCACAAGATGATAATGGAAGGTCAGGACTTTAACCTGTGTGGAATGTTAAATTATCAATTGATGGAGAATGTGTAATTAACAAAAGAGATAGGCTACCCTTTCAGGTTTGGTACTTTGGTCATATGTTTAGTACTATATTTTTTGAATTGTTTACCGATGATCAACAATGTGGTGTGGAAAGTAATTGAACCGGTATGCAAAAAAATATACTCACACTCTAAGATCTTGGCTAATTGGGATCAAGAATTTGGAAATAACTTTAAGATTTTACTTGGAAAGTGTGTTTCAATTGGTATTTCTCTTTCGATAAGAACACTTGAATTTTTTTCCTCTTCTAGTGGTATAGAGAAAAAGAAACTATTGATTATAGTCCTCTAAAATGCAAGATTCCCAGAACTGAAGGAAAAGGAAAGGAACAAGAAATTGTGGATATACCAGATGAAGAATCTGATGAAGAAACTGAGGATCCATAGGGAAATGAACCAGAATTAGCTGAATCAAAACCAAAAAAGGAAATGTCAGAAGCAAGTGAGGAAGAATAGGACCTGACAAAGGAGAAGCTTCATCAGCTTATTCACAAGGAAGGTGGAATGTAGAAAATTGTCAAATTATGGTCCATCAGACCCTCATATGATGAAGATATGATTCTAAGTGTTCTAAGTGCTCATATTTTGCATAGTCATATCAAATTGGAGAATTTGCATAATATCTTACCTGAAGAAATGATTGAATGCATAAAACAAAGAATGAACTATGAATCTCAAGACAAAGAAGAAGGTAAAGCTATCTCTCATTTGAAAGGGCAGTTCAGGCTATCACTTACCAAATTGAAAAATAAAATGAATGAGCTAAGGAAATGCATAAGTTCAGCTAATAACATCTACAACTATTGCATCTATTGGCCTCATGCAGTTGGAAAATACAACTAGAGAAATTGGAGCAGATTGAAACAGAGTTGAATGGCATTGGAAAAAGTTTTGATATGTTTCAAGATCAGGATCCAGTAAAATCAAGAAAAGGATTCGAGAGCTATAGTCTAAGCACACAAAAGCTTAGTTCACTAAGAACACACTTGTGGACACTTTTTGGAAAATGAAGGATCTAACTTAATGCAGACTGGAACAAATGGTTGAGATACTAAGGAAAGGTGAAAATATAGAGGAAGCAATTACAATTCCAGAATCCCTCACTGAGATTGTCAACAAGACATCCAAGAATAACAACATGATCATAATCATTGGGATTACAATATATTCTTGGAAGAAATTCCTTCGGAGATGAAGGAGAATCACAAGAGAATTTTCTAACTCAAGTAACAATTGTTATTTTTCAAAATTTTGAATCTATTTTGAAGTTTTTGGGAAATTGAACACATTTTTTGGCATATGATTTCTATATTTTTTCATTGATGTCAAAGGGGGGGGGGAGGGCAGTGAAAAATGCCTCATCAATCTTAGAGGGAGCTATGTTTTCAAATTTTAAAGTTTGGCAGTGTACTCATAATGATTCTAACACTTAGATTTTTCACTGTTGCCATCAATGCCAAAGGGGGAGATTGTTGGCATATGGCTTCTAATGTTGTCATTGATGAAAACCTAAGTCATTCATCCAGTCCATAGTCTAGTTTTGGTCTATAACGTAGAACAAAATGAAGAACAAGGCATTCGATTAAAGACAAAGATGTCAATTTGAATTCCTCACCGTACTATTATTTTGAATTGTGGATCTTAGAGGAAGGTTTTTTGATGTCTGTATTACCTTACTCAAGAAGTATATTTATGTTCATTCACTGGTATACGATCTAGGAGATCCGATGCACTAATTTTGTGGTTATCTGTGCTAGAAGGCCGACTTGTCAAAATTATTCGTTGCAGATGTTTAAGATGTAATTTGTTAATTTTTTTTGTGTTTGAACTTGTTTATTTGGGTCCCTACTATATTATGGATGACTATGGATGGTACACATAAATATTTAATTGAATATCTAGCCGACAGTTGAAAAGAAATTTATATTTTATGAAGTCGACATATGAATGATCAAATCCTTGATAGCGGATATATATGAGATCAGTTTTATCATTTTGTGGAAGAAAATGTGTAGTATGCGAACTATATTAGTTTATGGTGCAAAATTCAAAATGGTAATAGTGTGAATTCATCTATACATGAATTTATGTTGTGAATTGCAGAGAAGAGCAGAGCAGAATCAGAAAGAATATTAGGAATCTATTTTATGAGCCTAAATAGAACTGTAACATTGCATAAGTAGATGCTACTACTTCAGTTCAACCTTCAGATGGTTTTAATTTGAACATTTTGTAAGGAAATGAGCCTTCCCCTTTTGAGCAGTGAGCTCTAGGCAGTGTGCCCGAATGCAAGTGCATTCCATTTTGTTACTTATATTTGAGTACTCAAATTATGGATTAACCTCCACCGTGGTTTTTCCTCTAACAAGGTTTCCACGTAAAAATCCTTGTGTTATGGTGTTGTGGATGATTGCTTTATGTGTTTGCATATTTCCTTTGGCTTAATGATGAAATGGTTTTAATATCAAATTAATAAAGTTCAAATTTGTTGAAAAATGATTCACCCCCCCCTCTCAGTGTTCCCTTAAGTCCAACACTTCTAACATCAAAGTACCATCTTCACAACTAGGAGAGATATTGGGAGAAGAAAAAAAGTGATTTTCAAGATTGTCTAGATTTTCACTCCTTTTTCCTATAATGTTCTCCAAAGTAAGGGAAGGAACATAAAGAGGGTTGTCATAGATCTTAAATTTTTTATCATCCAACACCAACATATCTTCACTTACACTTTCATCCTTTATAACATGGTCACAAGAGGTGAAGATGTTGGGAGATGAATGTAGACTAGTTGAATTTTTAATGGTTATGTGGTCATCATGATTATCTATGGTTGCTTCTTTGTGTTCATCAATTCCTTTCTCACTAAGAGAGGTAAGAGGAGAGAAACAACTATGGCTCTCAAAAATCTCATTGATTGGTTCTTCTAACACCAAAATATCTTCTTCAAAAATAGGATAGATATTAGGAGAAGAATGAATATGATCATTAGGATTGTCCAAGGTTGTATTCTCTTTCACTAAAACACATGCATAGGGAGGGGATATGAACCTTTTCTTAGCATGCCTATAAAGGTAAAGGACTAACATTGTTTGACCAAAAATGGAAAGAACTTTTAATCATTTGATGCAATAGTTTAATAATATAAACAATGTATATCCAAAGATGCAAAACATGTTTATCCAATGTATGAAAAAATTTAAGAATGAAAACAATGTATATCCCAAAATGAAAATAAATTTTATCAAAATTATGCAATTTTTTATGAATGTAAACATTGCATATGCAAAAGTGAAAATTACTTTTATCCATATTATGCAAAGTTTCAGAAATGTGAGCATTTTGAGATCTAATGATGCTTGTAATTGAAATGATTTAAAAAATGAGTATCCTAAATTGATTTTTTTGTCCTAGATGCATAAAATAGATGTTCTCGAGACTTTCCAAACTAATAGAATATGTTACCAAGAGGCTTAGGAAGCACATAAAATAAATTTTAAACCCTGAAAACTACAAGGTCAAAGTCAATGGGGACTAAGATGCCAGTAAGGGCATCTTGGTTCTACTGATGGAATTCTAAGGTTCTAGAAACTAGAATAGAAAGAAAACAACATAGATAGGATTCTGAGCCAAAACCCCATAGAGGGACTAAGACACCAAGAAGGGAATTTTTGTCCCATTAGAGGTTTTTTTTCAGAAAAATAACCAAGTCTGGGTTGATAACAGTGTTCCTAGGTTGCCTACCTAGGGACTTGATGTTTAGAAATAGAAAAGTGCACAAACGAGTGCAAGAAAAAGTGACTAATGACAAGCAATTGGATGCAAAGTTGAATGCAATTTTTTCAATTTTGAATGTAATAACAATGTTCCTAAGTGCAATTAGGATGATTGACAATGCACTTTTTAGTTTTTCAATGAGGTAAAATGATGCAAGAAAGGAAAAATGCAACCTATATGCACTTTCACTAATGCAAATATGAGAAACCCTAGATGCAGTTTTACTAATGCAAGTATGAGAAACCCTAGATGCACTTTCACTAATGCAAGATGCACATTTGCAAGAATGAATGCAACCTAGATCTATGACCTTAATGGACTCCAAATTAGAAAAAGGAATGCTCTAAAATGTTGGGTTCACCAAAATGAACAATAGGGGAATGGGTGTTTTATAACCTCGGTCATAGAACACCACTTTTCTCCTATTATCATTCAATAATGTCCTAGGAACCCTAATTAGATTGACTATCAGCCTTAAAGATGAGTCAGTTCACAACAAGGAAGACCTAGGAGGGGGTTCTTTAAGCTTTGAAGGGTTCACCACCAAGCAAAAGCTTGGAAAATAAAACTTAACATTCAACTCACAAAACCTAGTAATGAAAGTCAAATAATGAATGAAAATGATGAAATTATGTAGCAAAAAGTTAGGTTATGTGTACCTGGGAAGTCTAGAAATGTGATGAGAATTTTGGAAATGAAAAAACATTGTCAAAATATGGTAGGGATGACTAAGATGGCCTTACTATTGTTTTAGTCCCATTTCTATTTTTCGAGGAAAATGCAGAATCTTCAAATGCCAAAACCAGATCTAAAAGAATTTCTAAAAAATAACCTCGGGAGGACTAAGATACCCTAGTCGGTGAATTAGTCCCATTCTGAATTTTTGAAATCTCCAAATGTGGTCCCGAGGTCCAATGTCTGCACTTCCTTCTTCTCAGATCTAAGGTCCTGAATCTTTCGGATACATCCTGTAGGTGAGTTTATCTGAAGATGACAACTTTTCAATGCAACTTTGCAACTTTTCACTTCAAATGATCTTCAAGTCTTCAACCTAAATCTGCAAACACAAACACATAAAGGAAGAAAAACTTGTTTATTGTTAGTGAATGGGGGTTTTCCTTGGTCAAACCCCTTGTTTTTAATTAAACCTTGAAATGAAATGAAATGATTGGGGGAAATGATCTGAATGAACAAAACACTATGTTGCAACTCACCAAACCCTTGTAACAAGGTGCTACAAATATGCTTGAAATAGTTGCAATGGATGTGGTTCTTGAATCCTTCTTGAATGATTTTGATCTTTGAAACACTTGTTTTAATCATAAACCCTACATCACAAATGCTAGCACAATAATAAACATGGTGCAACAATATCCTTGATATGATGCTTGAATCTAGATGATGGCTCCAAATGCTTGATGAACTACTCTTGAATGCTCTTGTGAACCCAATTATTCTATTGGGAATGCTCTCACAAAAGACTTAGATAAAAATAATTGAAATAACATTACATATTTATAATTATCCATGCTTAATATCCTAAAATACATCACACCAAGCTGACATATGAATTCATTAATCAAAGGAGGGTAAATCCCTCCAAGATTTGAAATTAAATCCTGAAAATAAGCCAAGGGGGACTAAGATGCACTAGGCAACATCTTAGTCCGAAGTCCTGAAAACTTGGGGCACAGACTCTAAAAAGGGGCTCATTTAAGGTTCCGCTGAAAAGGGGGTCCCAAGACCTTTGGGGGACAAAGACTCCCTACGTGGCATCTTACTCCTAACCCAAAAATCAAGGACACTCAGCCAAAATTATTAAATTATCATTTATCTATTGATGTTTGTTTGGATTTACTAGGAAAATATATAGTTTATTAGGCTTGTGGATGCAAAATAGGACCAATTAAGACATACATGGAGATAAATAAAGCAAGGTAGGTCCAAACAAGTACGAAAATGCAAGGGTATGCATTTTCCTACACTACAATAATAGTATGAATTGCTTCTCTCCAGTAGAATTTTGGTATATTAGCTTCTTTCATCATAGTCCTTGTAGCTTTTTGAACAATATTTCTTTCCTTTCAACCACTCCATTTTGCTAAGGATCCTATAACCTTGTAGAGTTCTCACTTTTGTAGGACCACAAAGGTTTCTATGCACCAATTCTAATAATTTGGTAGAAAATTTCTTTTTACCCTTGAAACTTCTTCTTGTTTACTTTCTAATCTGACACTCCTTGCAGACAACTTTGATGAGCTTTTTAATCATTGTAAAATATCTCACCACTTCAATTGAACTAATTCTAACTGAGTTATCAAATTTTATGTGACACATTCTCTTGTGCCATAACTAGATTTCATTAATCTGAGTCATAAAAAAATGACCATCAACACCTTTGAGTCGATAAATATTTCCATCTATCCTCTTTCCAGCAACAAATAGTTTCAGACCCTTTTGCTGATCTCGCATCCATCATCCTGAAACATAAGATTATATCCTTGCTACACATTTGTCCAACACTCAAAATATTATGCCTTAAACCCTTGACATAGTAAACATCATCAGTATTATGCTTTCCATCAAAACTGATTGAACCTATTCCACAAATCTTAGCACCTGAATCATCTCCAAATTTAACAAGGCCTTCATTATGTTTTTCAAGTTGAACAAAATTACTCTTGCCTCAGACATATGATTTGAGCAACCACTATCAATGATCCAATAGTTCTTATCTTGTCTAATATGAAAAGTAGATACCAAAGTAGCTTCAGCCTTAACCTTGGTCTCCTTTATCTTTGGAGCACTTTCCTTCACACATCTTTCAAAGTTAGCATAAACTCTTTGGAGCACTTTCCTTCACACATCTTTCAAAGTTAGCATAAACAAATTCATCTTTTAAAGCCAAGAACAAGAATTAATTATCATTATAGTCTCCATAATCAAATTCATCATCAAAAATAGTGACATCTTCTCTAACATAATAGCTTTTCTTGATCGTCTTACCTTTTTTTTCCTTATTCTTATTGTTCATACTTCTATTTAAACATATTGAAGCATACTGACCTATTTGTCCACAACTAAAATAAATTTGAAAATGTAATTTTCCTTTGTACTTGCCGGTTCCCTTTTTCAGCCTTCTCACAAAATTAGCTTCCACATCATCAAGATTATCTCCATCAAAATCTTCAATCTTTTCTGATTTTCCATCTTTGAAAGAAGTCTCCACTTTTTCACCATTATTCAAACCAAATTTTCTCATTTCAAATCCAACTAGTGTGCCAAACAACTGATCTCTAGTGTAAGTATTAAAATTTACAACTTCCTCAATAACAAAAACTTTTTGATCATATGAATTAGGAAGATTTCTAAGAATTTTCTTTACCACATTAGGTTCTTTGACTTTTGCATGAAGACCTCTCATTGCACTGACAATTTCATCAACCCTCTACATGTAACTTGTAATTTTTCATCTTTAGACATCCACAAGTTCTCAAATTGTGTCTATAAATTATGCATCTTAGCTTGTTTAACCTTATCATCTCCTTCATAAATACTTTCTAGCTTATCCCATATTTCTTTAGCATTTTTCAAATCCATAACTTTCACTAATTCAAAATTTGCAAGACTACTCAAAAGAACAAACCTTGCTAAGTTACCATTTGTTTCATAGGACTTGATCTCATCACTTGTGCTCGGTCCATTTGTAGGTATAGTGTAATTAGTCTTCAATGCTTGTAAATCATTGCATCCAAGGTAAACCATATATCCTTCCATCTTAACTTTCTAAAATGTATAGTTTATGTCATCAAGCACAGGGATCTCCTTCTTGTTCACCATCCCAAATCTATATCAAGCTATTAATATTTTCTCCAAGGAACCTTGCTCTGATACCAATTATTGAATGAACAAGATAAGTGATGGGGGGGGGGGTGAATTAGTTGTATCTAATTAAAACATCAAAACCCTCAACAATAATTAGATCCACATGCATTCATTAAACCCTTAATCTCTTATAATGTTTAAACATGAAATACATATAACATAAATTGAAACAAGAATACCATACACAAGAGAAGACTAAATTTACGTGGAAAAACCATGGTGATGATTAGCTCACAATATTAGTAATTATAAAACTAGTACAAAGGATCACTGCCAGAATAGGACACACTATCTAGAAGGGCTCATAACCAAGGCTTACTGTCAGAATGAAAAGAAGATAAAGAAGAAATGTTACATACAGAAAATGATTTTAACACAACAAAGATTCCACCAAAATATCTCCAACAACTTCATAGTCTATTTGAATGGTTGTAGACACCTTCTTCTCAGTACATTTGGTAATCCAACACTTTAAATTTTGCACTGATATGCTCAATTTCACATCACTCACACCATACACTTTGCACACACAAAATTTCTTACATATATCTTAACCTCCAACAATTCAACTCATACTTACATTGTCATCAACCTTCAAACCCTTTCCAAGGTCAGTAATGCACCTCAAACATGTAATTTCAAATTATGTCGATGCCAAAATATTCCCATGGTGGATAGGAATGAAGGCAGACCACACAAATATTTAACTAGGACCCACACCTATCCTAACACACCTCAACATGCTTCCACAAAGTTTGAAGATACTTCACATGTAGTGTAGACACCAAGTCTACTGTTACCCATGCAAACCATTAAATTTTAAGTGCACACTTCCTTTGATCAATCCATAACTTTCAGACAACAAACTTCACCTAAACATGATCCAAAAACATCTTGAAAACTAACAAACTCCTTCAAAATAAATTTCACCTAAAGAATGTACAAGCCTAGTTCATCTTGACAACACTTCCACATGTTGTAGCTTGGAAGACCATCTTTCGAGATACCAAACCACGAATCCTATTGACATAGGCAAGATATCAACACCATCAACTCTCACTCATAACCACAAGTCCCAAAACTCAATTGCGGAGAAACATGGAGCAAAGACATTTCTCCTAGACAAATGCATAGTTCACACACTAGTAAACATAATTTGTTTTTTAGAATGATCCATCACCACAAATTTTGAATATAGCATCTTTGAACACCTATAACCAACATATCTAAACCACACAATAAGATCTTCACCCTAGAAGAAATGTGGAGAAAAAATAGAACTCACCAATCTCCAACAATTTCTCTCAATCACTACACAGTTGACCTCAATGGAAACACAAGCCCGTTGGCATCAATGACAACACCTTAATACTTGCAAAAACTTGTGCCATCCTATTTCATTAGATTTCACACTTACTAACACTTTGCCTCATTTATCCTTACCTAATTCTCCCCATCATTTCCATTATATTTTTATCCTTATTCACTCCATACCCATTAAATCTATAATCCTCTAGTCATCCAAGATACATCAATCAATATTTCCTATAATTATCCATCATCAATTCTATATCCATGGAATGTACATCACCTCAACATGATTTCTCTCAAAGTAATCTTCAATCCATCATGAAACATATGTTTCTCATCCTTGATCTTTCAAGAGACCTCCATCACTTTAATGATCGTCATCTAGTGAATATGGAAACTTTCCATTGAAGATCCCTCATTTATTGCTTTTTATTCTTCTATAGTACAATGGCCACTTAGTTGTGACATTGTATCAAAGAGGGAAAAAATGTAGACACATAATTTTTTCTAGTACACCCTTATCCAAATCAACCAAACAATTATATCACCTTATCAAATCTCTTTCACATAATGTCCCTTAACTAATTAAATAATCCTATTATTTAATTTATCTCTTTTCCATCTCATATAATTAAATAAATTTATTACTATACATTTTCCACCTCACACATGGCTAAAATAATTAAATAATAATAATATTTTTAAATTATTTTTATATATTCTATCCATCAAATCCTAAGAATAAAGGGTTCCTAGGAATACTCATCCCCACATCCCTCATGGTTGCAATATTCTCTCCACCAACTTTCAAGAATAAAGGGGACCTAAGAATGCTCATTTCACGCATCCCTTATCATTGCATTAACTTATTATTTTTATAATTGCATTGTAACCATTCAATTTATAACAACCTCCATTATATCCCTCCATTATCTCCTCAATTTTAGGGGATTCTTCTCATTAATCCTTCATAATTGATCTTTACAATACATCTCCACTATCCTTTGCTTCTCCCAAAAATCTATTAATTGAGGCATACTCCCATCCATTCTATCCATTCACCTTTGCTAACTATATATTGTCAAAATAGATAACATTTTTTGCAAGATCATCCATATTTCAAAATAAATCATTGGAACAAATTGAATATATAATTGAGTTCATATGTATCTTTATTTTAGTTATTTTATGCATTGCTTTATTTTGAATTCCCTTATTTTTTACACATGAGGTTCACTTTGGTTTGATTAGGAACTTTCATCTTGTATACATGCTTCCAATTTTGTTTTCAAACTAAGAGCTTAATGTTTCCCTGCATAAATCATATTTTACATGATTCAATAATGGTTTTTGAAAAAAAATCTATTTGTTTACTTAAATTCATTAAATATCTTCATCAGAATTCCAAGATTAAAGATATTTAATTTCATATTTGCATATAAATTTGAAAATTCTATATTGTATTAGTCTAAGCCTTGTATCTCATCAATTGGTATCATAACTTGATAGCAAAGCTTTGATGTTAAACAATTGGATTAGAGATTGAATTTTTTCAACAAGTGTATGTTTGAGAGAGATATATCAAATAATCATATAGCCTATTCATTTAGTAATTATACAATACAAAAATTACATGAACATAACATGTGGCTTTTTTTCATGCTAATTATTTTATTATTAAGAGTTGTGTGTGTGACCATTTTCATTTTCATGAGAAACACTTGGTATAATACATTAAGGAAGTCTTATTGTTTTTTGAGAAAACCTTGCATAGTTTTATTTTGTTATAAAATAACTTATGTGAATTAATGTTTGATTTCATAGAAAATAGCATCTTTGGTTTTATTCAATTAAAGAAGAATATTTATTTATCTTTATCCAATTCCATAAATTTTGGTAAGGGCTTCACCATTTTTATTCCAATAGGGATGTCCTCTTCTAAGAGGACACGTATTCCCTTCCTTCCAACCACCTTATTCTCATGGGTGTTTGGAGCAAACTATTTCTCACACTATGTCACAATGTTATACATCATTGCTACATTGTTTTTGTATATTTCTATTATTTAATTGATCATATGGTTACATACTTTCTTTTGTAACTTCAAAGTCCATACCAAATATGGGAAGGTTATCTAGGAAATAAACTTGATGGTCAAAAAACCCACTTCACTATGATGAAGTCTTTGATTTTACTAATTAAAAATCTTAATTGGTTTTTTCCTCTTTTTCTTATTGTCTTTGCAAGAATTTTATTTTTATATTAATGTAAAAAAATGTATAAGTGAAACACAAGTGTAATAGTATGGGGATTATACTCAATAGAGATTTTTTAGACTATGAATTGGGCCCAATTTCAAATAGACTTTCATGATGAATTTGATTATCATGATCAAACAAATCTACTTGGTGATAATGACCTTCCTGATGTGAGAGGATGACACAAAGGATAAAATAGTTCTACACTCTCTTTGGCTTCCCAGCCAAAAGAGCAAGGCACTTTTCTTTAAATTTTATGTATTTGTGCCTAGCTTAACAATTGCTTCAATAAAGAAATATTTTCCAATAATTTGATTAATGTTATACTAATTTTATTGTCAAAATTCATGTGTTTTTTTACATTACATAGATTTGATTCTCAACTTTAATATTCTTTATAAATATAAATGAGCTTATTTTCATTTTTCTTGTTAATTTATGACCTTAAGGTTTAAATACTATTTTTGAGATATTTCTTTTACTTAGTCATTTCATGTTGTTGTCTCAATAATGATACAAAAATAGTAGACAATGTAGAGACATTTTATACACAAGGTGTTTAATCTCTCTATACTCTACTTAAGCATTACTCTCCATCAATCAAGTAGTCAATAGAAATTTTACACTTCATCCCCATCAAAATGTGCTAATTAATGAAGTCGATTTCTTTCTTCAATATTGAATGAATGAACATTCCCTTAAAGAGCTCGAATTGTCAAATAGTCGAAAGGTGTAGATTCCCTCCCAAGAACTTGGAGTGTATGCACATTGTCACGTACAAGAATTATTTGAGTCATTTTAGATAATTTATATATTTTAATTTTAATTATTTTTCCTACTACTTTACAATAAGATTTGTATTTGTTTTTACAAAAAATTATAGATATATTAATGACAATATTGGATGAGCCAATACTCAAACTTAGAACCTACTCGTGACTACTAAGACTTTCCACCATTGAGACACTTGCGCTTCCATGATAGAAACTTTCAAATTCTATCAAGAAGTGCATTTCAATTCCAACACACTTCTAAGATACATTCATGTTGAGATAAATACATTTGAAATCAAAAATAAAAGTTTAAATATGATATAATTTAGTGTCAATAAATATTAAACATGATTGAATTTCAACTATAATATATAATAAAAATTAATTCACTAATTTCTATTCTATAAACAATAGATTTAATAAACAATATATATTTTATATATTTTTCATATAATTATAGAAAAATGATCGAATTGCAGCAATACATAATTTTTACATCTAAGACGTTACATTTCTCAAGATTATATAACTCATTGGTGAGAAATGAAGAGACAGAAGAACATGGGAATGAGAAGGGTTCGAGGAAACTTAAATAGACTATGCCGGTTGGACTTCACAACCGAACAGGATCCCGTACTATAACAAAGAGCACTAAACGATTTGCAGAACAGGAGGAGCTGTACTGTAAATGAAACAGAACTGAAAAGAACTGTTAAAGTTAATAATAAGAAATCCTTAAATTAAAGTAGGGCGTTTTATCTTCTCCTCTGTGCAACTCAACCATACCCTGGCTGTATTGTAAATATAATCACTGAAACCAGAAACTAGCAATGGATTCCCCAGTTTTCCAATTTGGTGATCAGAACAATGCTGATGTGAAACTGCAGATAACTTGCTCTGATGGCTATCCATACGGTGGTAATCCCATTTACCTGCATTCTCAAGTTTTGAAGAAATCAGCGTATTTTGAAGCCAGTCTTGAACGCTGGTCTTCATCAAAGGACGAACCCAGTGAAACACTCCCTTCGAATGTCTCTGCTGAGAATTACATCGACTGTCTTCGTCTCCTGTATTCATCTGACCAGGAAATACTCCTTTCTTTCTCCGATGGGGAAGACGCCCTACGCATTTTATCAGTCGCTTCCTTATTGCTGTTTGAAAACGGAATTAAAGCGTGCAATCAATATTTGGAAGCAGTTTATTGGACTCCTGAGCAAAAGCTCAGAATCCGAGCTCTTCTATCATCTTTGGAGGTAAATATTTCCGCTGATTTAGCTGAAAGACTTAAAATATCTAAATCCGATTTTGATGAAGAACTAGAGCCTTAGAAAAGATAGTATCCGAAATGCTTTCTCAAACTCTTAATATCACCTCTGTTCCGTACGGCGTGCCTGAACAACACATGCAAGATACACTGAAGAACCAGATAGTTGGATATTTTCAGGAAGATATACATCCCTTGTTTCAAAAAAAATGCGGAAAAGCTCTTTTAAAAGAATTTAAGATGAAAATTCGAGATATTAACCGTGGATCCTCTATCAAGTTTAGGGAATATGCTTGTGAATATCTCTTGTGGTTGTTAGACTTGATTAAGCTCTGTAAAAGGGATGTATTTGAAGATGCATTCATATTTTTTTGTTGAAGATAAAGAAATTGCTGACAAACTATCAGAAACCGAAAAAAACTGCACATCTAATACTACTGGTGTCGGACAAACATATATTGGACGTAGAAGTCAGAAAAAAAGGAAAAATAGTGATAAAAACTTTTCAGAATTAGACAGGTCATATTGGCGCCGTGGGCTTGAAATTCTAGTCCACAGGTTTCTGTACGCTCTGGCAAATGGAGATATAGTTATTCCCAAACATGACCGTGTTACTTTTCTGAAAAAGTGTGTACCAGTCATAGCACGTCTTATCTGTAGGTGCGAACTTTTTGATTGTGGTTCTTTAAGGGATAGGGATGCGGATTTGAAATTCTCCAAGAGCTTTGAAGGAGGAGTGGCTAAAATAATCGCAAGCCTTCCTCTCAGAGATCAGAAGGAGACTTTAATCTCTTTTGCTGAGACTGCTAAAACATTTCAAGCTATTGAGAAGGGAATCTTCAGTTGGTGGATTAAGGTTATACGGATCGCGGTCTTGGCTGCGAATGGTAGCCATCTTGAGATAGAGTGACGAGTTTTAATGGTACTTCTGTATACAATATGCATATAATCAATTTGGTTTTTGATTAATAGAGAGATTGTCATAGAAAAAGTTGCTGAAAAACTTACTATTGTAAGGTCTTATCAATTGTGAATTACGTGAAGACTGAAGAAATTTCTTATTGCCCTGCCATTTTCTAACTCACTGGGTTTTGATCAATATGCTGTATATTGAAAGATAAGATTTTCCTCCTTTCAGTAGTTTTGTCTCACCGTATGTTTCCCATTACAATAAATAATGTAATGATGTACTATTTGGGTGCTACTGCTATATCCTCTTCATTGCATCTACTGCGTTCTTGATTAATGGAATTTCATTCCTTACTGTATTCTATTATAGTTCATGCATTCTAACAAAGGTCTAAATTTATTTTAACTTTTAAGGTAAGCTTAATTCCATCATTAGCTATCCTTTCACAAAACTTCTCATTGCAAGCTACCTCTGTTTCTTTTCATTGACTCATTGCAAGCCACCCCTGTTTCTTGTCAGCATCCTAATATCATAGAATTGAAGTACATTTTTATTAAGTACTATAAGTTAGCATGTATACATGTGACTCCAGATACCCTGCAGCTAGCACAGAAATGTATCGTCAGTGGAACTTGAAAGTAGGAAACATTAATTACTATTTACAGTCACTCTTACAGAAGATCATTTAACATTATCAAGTTTTCTGCATATCCTCATTGTAGCCTAGCTTTGGGATCATATACACCCAATACTATGCCCTGAAGAGTAACTGTACAATTAGGAGAGCATTTATAATGTAATTTTGAGTCAGAAAATCAGGAAAAGTACTGGCAGAAATCAACAGCAGGTAGGGCAAGTATAGGTTATAAATAAAGAAGCATGTAGATGGTTTCCGCATGGTCATTGTAGGCTTCCCTCTTTGTTACTGGACTTTTAACTATTGAATTTTTTTGGGGCAAATTTCGTGTCAGTCTTGTTGTCATGTGTCCTTTCTGTTATTAATTATTATTTTGCAGAAACCATTTTGCATGGTAATATTAATCATACTAGTTCAATTACCAAACCCCCTGTTATTTGCATTTAAAGTAGACCAACAACGAAATTGCATGCAACATAGAGGCTGGTCTAGATATTCATAGGGAGCTCTTCAGTATGTTCAACTTTTTATCTACATAGCAGGAGGGTTTGGTAATTAACTTTTGACAAGAAACTAGCTCTTTCACATTTGTGGAATTGATGCAGAACTCTTGATTTTTCAGTGATGTTTGAGAGTTTGGTGTTGGTTTATGAGTGGGCCTTTGATCCACCAATGATTTGGGCACTACCTTAAAAACATTCTTCTCTTGACAGGTGATGGAAGAAAAATATTGAGAATGCAATACCAATTGCTTTGAGCTAAAGAAGGAAACAAAAGGGACAAGGTGACCATTATTTTTTGTGAATTCAATGTCTGGTGTGAATTAATATGTGATATTGGATCATGTCCATTGAATTAAGAAGTTTAGAGTCGGCGAGAGAAGACACCACAGTAACTTCATATGTTTTTAGTGATTGCAGAATAATGAATCTCGTTTGCTTATTGTCATTTAATACAAGAAGCATCCTTACGCCAAGGGAGAGAGTTTGTTGTAAAAGAAATTAAGATTTTAAGCTTTTTCCTTTGCTATGACATGGTAATCTTAAAGGTTCGCCTTCTTGCTTTGATCATGAAATTTTAATAGAATTTTAATACTCGTGCCCAAATTTTAAAAGGTAATTGAATCTCAAGCTTGGAGATGTCCAGAGATTTAGATAATAAAAAATGGTATTAGATTTTTCAATTATTTATAATGGAATATAATTTGCCTTCAAGTTTAATTTAGGCTAATTTATTATGGTGCATATATGTGGGTAGTAATTAATTTAGATTAATAAACAATAATTATAAGCTATAATTGAAAATTAAATGTTAAGTTGAGAAATCAAATGCAATGGATAAATATACTTATAATTGATGTAAAGAAATGAATTTGATATGGTGTTGATTGTGATGATCTAATTGAAAAAAAATTGTATTCTAGACATGTTTTCTACCTTATATTCTATATAAATCTATAGCTTAAATTTCTTGGTTAATTTTGTTGGTTTAGGTCATTTTTACAATTGTTCACCAATCCTATAAGGCACAGATCTAACCTTGCTAATTACATAATTTTACTTTCTATTTGACTAATCTTTCTATGGGCTAAGGACTTATAGTGTTTAAAAAAGGCTAGGGGATATTTTCATATCACAAGGGTTGTATTCTCTTGACTTGATCCTCTTCATAGAACCATCTTTATAGTTGTAGAAGTGATCAAGGACAATACTCTTAAAGCATGTTGATGCTCTAGAATGATTATGTAGATTCTAATTCTTTTTACTGCACCAATCAAAATATTCCTAGCTTGGTTGCACCTTCAATGCAAATAATAATCAATAATGCTTGTGGATATTGTCATCACTTGGATATACACCCTTGCTAAGCACTTGGATTATCTATCGAATGAAACATGGTAATATCCCATAGACTGTGGGCTCTAATAGCTTGATACCAACCTCCAAATAATGTTGGTTCACTTAGTACTTCACCTAATTTAACCTATGCTACTATTGTTTACTAAGGAAAAAGAGAGAAAATACATGAATTGAAATCAAAATGCTAATGGGATGATGCACCAAACTATTTTCAAGACCTATACTACTATTGTGATATATACAAATTCTCAATTATCCAACTATTTCTTAACTATTCACTTTTTACATGAACAACTCAACCTATAAATTACAAAGAATGTAAATTTTGTTCTACCTAAAGGTAATAGAATGATACATACATTAGAGGGTAATAGAATGATACATACATTAGAGTATTTGCATGAGAGTTGCAAAAATATGTGTCAATCATTATATTGAACACAATGAATTAGATTTGAGCAAGAAAAAAATATTCATTTTTACAAAGAATATGTGTTCTTATAGCAATAAGACTGAAATTCTTCTCTATTCATGAAAAATAAAGTGTTTCATGTTGTCCTCACTCCTCAACCTGAAATTAAGTATGAGTTACATAAGTAGCTTGTAGCTTGAAATAATATACCTATTTCAATTATCATACTAAGCCTGAAGTAACAAGAACTTGATGAAAATTTGACCTAGGCATACTATTTATCTATATCAATGTTGGAGAGAAAGTTGAACATGTTTAAAGATAATAAATGGCCTTTTTCTTGCTTGAGATATCATGCCCACTTCTTAACCCAACTAAACCCCAAAATTTTCCTTTTAAAATAAGCACAATCAAGACTTGTTTTGGGAAAAATGCCTTTTGCATATTTGATGGTGTCAAGATTACTTATCCATTATATATGTGATAATTCTTTCTTACGATCAACTACATATGACAATATCATATGTGTTATATATGACTACACACTTGACCTGAATAGGAAGTAATCTCTTTTTCAAAGCTTCCAATCCATGTTTAAATCATTTAACTAGGCCTTAATGAAGAATATCTTATTTCCTACCTTAGAAGCATTTACCTACATTGCACGACTCAATCTGGAGAAGTTGGATATCTCACCATTGTTGCAAGTGATAACATTAAGCTAATAATACTATTGTAAAGGATTTGCACTATGAATGAAGGTGGAGTGAAAATGAACAAGACTTACATGAAATTAAAATGGCATTTAATTGTAGAAAAAACTATTTAATCTATACAAAATTATTATACAAATAACACATTTAAGACTACATTTCATGTAATACAGTTTTAATTCATGGCTAAGCTCTATTACAAAGAAAAAATTATTAACAATATTTGTTTTACCTTATTTCATCATAGCATCATATTAATTACATTATTTATATCTCAATTTAACTATATTTAAATTTTAACAATAATTGGATGATGATACATTTAATTACAACTATTTAAATTATCTAAGACATTAATGCAATTCATAACTTAAATCAACTAATAACATTATAATTAATATATTTATATTTTATTCCTTCTTTTTCAACTCCTATTGACTACATAACATTCTAATGTAGAACAAGATTACAACTCCCAAAAGTCATAAATCGATCTTCAAATTCACAATCATTACCATTTAAAATTGTCAACTTCAAATGTCAATTAAATTAATCCAAACAAACTTAAATTCAATTAAAAAAAAAAACAAATCTATAAACCAATGTATTCACAGGCCACTGATGGTTGCAATTCATGATTACAAATTTTGGTTCAAATATCTAAAAACCCAAAATACTTCTCTCCCTCAGTGCTGCTCCAAACCTGCCTATTTGCAAATTAAAAATGGTATTCAAATCCAGTTGTAGCTGCCCTCTTCTCCCTTTGTAGCCTCTCTACAATATTTCTGCAGCCCCTTAATTTTTTTCTGTGCCCCCTTCTCTGGATTTTTATTAAATCTACACTTGTATTGTTATTTTTCCTACAACTCTCTTTTTCTCTAACTACCCAATCCCTATATTTTCCACTACTATGACATAGTTGTTTCTTTTTATTTTTATTTTTATTTTTTTTGTTCTTTCCTCTCCTATGTGACCCATAGGTTCTTGGTATTTTTTTCTATTAATAATAAGTCGTGAACTAGTACATAGTACCATATAGTTGTTCAAGTTAGAAGCCTATATGCAGGATTATATCACCTAAGATTTTACACACAAAAATTATAGAGATTATGCTTGTTCCTGCTGTAATTCTATACAAAATTGCAAAGATTGTGTCCTGTAGACATCTTTTAACATCACGATTGGTGTGTTGTTACATACATATATATTAAAAAACTTATATATGCTAACAAAATGATGAACAAGAGCTAGCTACTATTAGCTAGTCTACTGGTAGACTCATCTTCATCTTCTCATGTGCTAGGACCTGCACTTCCAACCACATATTGATCATCCCCTTGTTGTTGCCAAGTGTGTTGAGGGGTCCTGTGTCTACCTTGGGAGCTTCCACCGTCACATTAAAGTTTCTTTGGAATTCACTTATGGCTTTCAAGAAGATCTCATGTTCATCACCTTCTAGCTGATAGGCATGTCCGCTCCTAATATCCCTTTTGCTGATCTCAATTTGGAGTAACACCTACAATGCAACAGAGAGGAACGTGAGTCTTTTAGACGACTCAGTAAGGTACCTCCTACAACCTTGAATTTTTCATCATTTCTTTCTTTCTAATTGTGCCACATTATTTCAGTACATAGAAAAAACCAGAATTCCTTACAATCATTATTAATCCTCTTATCAAACATTAAGACATATTTCAAAACAAGCTTTCCATCAACATCCCAAATTCTTAAGTTGTTGTGAATATTTTTTCAGATTTCTTTAGCATAGAAACAATCAAATAGAATATGTTTGATAGATTCAGGATTTTTGCAAATGCTACAAACATCAATATCATCACAATTGGATTTGTATGAAATCCTTTGAAGAAGTTCCATCCATCTAAAGCAAGCCTTTTTTAGGCTCAAGGAAAATATACTAGAGGTCAGTTAGGATTTTGTTCTCGTCTTTTCCATTTAACCCCATGTTCCAGCATCTATTTAGGTGATCATAAATATAGGCCTTACCAGTAAGCTCCTTGTAATTAGTTTTGGCTTTAAGCTCGGTGTTGGGTCCCCCATCCTTCCAATTTATTTCCTTGGACAAGTCCAGGTGACTCCTGGCATCTTGGGGAAAGGAAGCATCCCTACAAGCTTCAAAAAATACAAAGTAATTCCTATAGTTGGAGGCAGGGAGGTCAAATTTTGACTCCAATTCAGCCCAACTTCTAATCCTCCCTTTAGACAAGATGTCACCAAAGGTTTGTATGCCTCTTTTGTACCAATTTTTAGCCGAACAACCTTGTAGAAGGGCTAAGGGTTTACCTTTGTGGTACACATTCCACCAGATGGAGTTGTAGCTTTGGCACTTAACATCACTGCTAAGGGTTATGCTGCTAGACTTAAACTGGGCATCATGTTTGACAAGCTCCCAAGCCTTCCATTGGATTTTGAAGACCATTAATTTAGTTGGGGACTTCACGCAACCACTCAAGAGATTCTTGGTCTTTTGGTTTTCTCATACATAATTATTCTCTTCCAAAATAGCGTGGTCTTTTTTTATCTTTAATATGATTAAATCTTTCAAATCAAAGGCTCTTGCTGCTAGAAATACATCAAACTAATAAATTTCAATCAAAATTATACCTTATGAAGCTGGAAAACTTCAATTGTGCCACTAAGACGGGTACCAAAGTTGAAACCAACTTCAGTCATAACTTTTTTCCAGAAGTTCAAAAATTCACAAAAATAGACAAAAATGAGCATCCCAGCATTCATAAGACCTCCTCCAAAGTGTTTGATCTCAAGTTCTATAGAACTCCAAAAAATAATTTTTTCATATATCGTCAGCTGAGAAGAGAAAATTGAATCTTCCAAACTATAGAGAATGTGGCTATGAAACCTTCACTAATATGAGATAAATGCATCCTTTAATGTCTCTATAAAAGGAATTATGAAACCATCATAGGTTTCAAGTAACAATTGTTTTTGTGTGATGTTGATTGTGCATTCTCCCGGGTGCTCCTACATTAGACACGTTGAGTAGGAAATTTGTGAGTAGAGGCTCACAAACATGGAGTTGAGTAGTTGAACTACTCTTCCAGGTTGAATGCAACCTGCAACAAAATCCATTGTTGAATCACATGCACCAAGCTATTCCTTCTTCCTTTCCTTCCAATATCTCGGTGGAATACTTGTCATCTTTCTCCAACAATGTTGCACTCTATTCTTCCTTCCCCTTGTGGACTCATTTCTATCATGAATTGACCCCCTCCACCAAATACTCTCCACTCTTTTTTCATTTTTGAGATCCATCCTACTGTAGACTGACCACCTCCACAAAAATCCTATAGTATCCTTTACAATTTCTATGCATAAACTTGCACCATCCAGACACCAATCTGCATCTACAACAATGTCCATTTTCTCTACACGCTTTTGGTCTCTAACCATTTCTTCTTCTACCATCTTATTGTTAGATTTCTATGATCAGATTAGAATGCAAAAATTAATTCAAATTCAACACAAGAACACAACCAATACCCTGGGAAAACCCTCCAACCTGAGGGAGAAAAACCCAACCAATATATCTCTTATATATTGATTCAAATAAGAGCAGCAATCTTCTTACAACTCAGGCACAAAATAATGCCAAAATGATACAATGAATAAAATCACCTCTCTAAGATGCAATACAAGTGTAAATGACAATCTCCTTGAAATCAATCTGCTGCTCAGATCGAACTTCTCCTTGACGGAAATACTTGACTTGCTTGATGATCAAAACACAATGAAGGGTATCATATATATAGCCCATTGAATAGAAATGTACCCTTTCATGAAGAGAGGTTGGCCTTAATGAAAATACATCTTTGGAGAGGCACAAAATTCTAGACAAGGTCTGCTATAATAAATAATAAATAATTATTTATTATTAATTTTAATAATTATCTTTTGATAATATTTTAATAAGGCACTTCTTCAAAATCATATAAATTAAATAGTTGATCTAGCTATTATTTAATTTATCATATGTAGAAGGAGATCATTGGAAGAAGACCACGACGTTGCTCTAAACATCAACACACCCTCTCAGCTAGGGAGCTTTCTTCCAGTTGCACAATACATATCACCTCATAGTGACATCAATCAACATGAATCCATCCATGTGAGAAAAGAGCTTATCACCTCATCATGAAAGCATATCACCTCATCGTGATATCAGATATCACCTCATCGTGATATCAACCATCATGGCTACCTCCATAGATGGTATGTACAAGTGCTCATGACTCAATGTGATGTTGTCACCTCACCATGACGTTCACCATGGCTCTCCTAGAGGGTGAAACACAATTACAAGAAAGTCATCATGGACTCCCTCACATGATGTTGTCATGGAGTCACACACATGACATCCACCATGGCTCTCCCAGAGGGTGGAAACAAGGGATTTCACCTCAAATCTCAAAGAGAAATGCACTATCAAGGGATTGCACCTCAAATCTCTCTCAATAGAGAAATGCATTAACAAAGGATCACTAATATTAAGACTCCTTCTCAGCTAGGGCTTGATTCTCCACCATACCAAGCTTATCTTGAAAGTAAACAAATTTTATTCTGGAGAGAGGCTTGGTGAGAATGTTTGTCATTTACTCATCAGTGTTGATGTACCTCAACTGAATTGATTTCCTTAATGCCATATCTCTGATATAATGGTATTTGATCTCAACATGCTTATTTCTATCATGAAACACAAGATTGACAGAAAGCTTCACACAACTCTAGTTATCACAATGAATGATAGCAGGCTCCATTGATTGTCCAAACAATCCTGCAAGGAGCTTTCGAAGCCACACTATTTCACGAGCTACCACACAAGTTGTAATGTACTCGGCCTCTGTTGTACTCAATGCCACTAAAGACTGCTTCCTGTTGCACCAGGATATCATAGCAGAACCCAAACTGAAGCAACAACCAAAGGTACTCTTCCAATCAGTAACACACCCTACCCAATCAAAATTAGTTAAACCATGCAGTTCCAAATCCACACCTAAAGAATATCTCAACCCATATCCAACTATGCCACACAAGTATCTTAGGATATGTTTTGCTACAACAAGATGTATATGTATTGGTTCATATATGAACTGACTAAGTGCACTCACTGCATAGCAGATATCAGGTCTAGTGTTAACTAGATACATCAATGACCCAATCAACTACTTGTACATCGTGGGATCCACCAGTTTTGAACTAGTTGTAGCCTCCTTCAACTTATGTAAGTTGGTCTCCATAGGTGTAGACATAGGTTTGTAATCAGTCATACCAAACCTCTTCAAAATGTCAATGGTATACTTCCCTTGACTTAGAATCATCTCATCTAGATTTTTCCAAACTTCTAAGCCAAGAAAATAATGCATGAGACTAAGATTCTTCATTTCAAACTCATAAGCTAGCTCCTTCTTACATTTGAGAATGAGGTGTTCTTCTCCAATGATAATCAGATCATCAACATACAAAACCAAAATCAATGCTTCACCATTAATTGAAGTAGAGGTTTGAATATGCATCATTCTTTGAGAAACCCAAACTCAACAAGTAACGATCAATTCTTTCGTACCAAGCATGAGGAGCCTGCTTAAGACCATACAAGGCCTTCTTCAGCCTACAAACATGAGACTCCTTCCCATGTACCTCAAATTTATCAGGTTGCTTAATGTAAACCTCTTCCTCTATTACACCATTCAGAAAGGTTGTCTTTACATCCATTTGGTGAATCTTCCATCCTCTAGATGTAGCAATAGCAATAATGGTTCTGACAGAAGTATAATGAGCCACTGGACCAAAGGTTTCTTCATAGTCAACTCCCTCTTTTTGTGAAAACCCTCTAGCCACGAATTTGGCCTTGTACTTCTCAATACTCCCATCAGAAGCATGCTTGATCTTGAAGAGCCATTTAGAAGACACCATAGATTTTCCTCCAGGTCTAGGAACGATGTCCCAAACATCATTCTTAAGAATGGATTGATACTTTTCAGACATAGTATCTTTCCAAACATGTTGACTGGAAGCTTCCTCAACACTGGAAGGCTCTGAATCAATAATCTGACTCATCAATGTTACATAACTGGAGAACTTATTAGGTCTCTTACTTTCTCTGAAATAATCCCCTTGGGGTTGCAAAACTTTCTGCCTCCTGCATTATTTTCCTGGCCCAAAGAGGTATTTTCCTTCCAATCACAATATCTATAGGCCCATCAGTAGGTTCCAAAGGCTCGATTGGATCATCATCTCCTTTAGTTTCTGGATCCTCCCTCTAAATCTCAATAACATCATCAACTTCCATATCCCGAGGAGGCTCTTCATCATTGATATCCATATGAGTGCCCTTGGATCTTCTGAATGCAACATCCTTCTCAAATGTGACATCTCTACTGATCTCAATTGTCTTTTGACCCGAAGTGTAGATTCTTTAGGATTTTGATGTCTCACTATAGCC
Organism: Sequoiadendron giganteum; assembly: GCA_007115665.2. Lineage (NCBI taxonomy): Eukaryota > Viridiplantae > Streptophyta > Pinopsida > Cupressales > Cupressaceae > Sequoiadendron > Sequoiadendron giganteum. The sequence continues at coordinate 234,195,027 of CM021101.1, read as the reverse complement.
TATCAAAATTCCCTTCTTGCCAGAAGGTTCCAACTTTGTCCTCTTTTCCTTTGGTACATGAACATACACTAGACATCCAAAGATCCTCAAATGACTTACTTCAAGTTTCACCCCTAAAAATGCTTCTTTAGGAGTTATGTTCTCCAAGATCCTATGAGGACTTCTATTTTGAACATAGACAACAATCCTGGATGCTTCAGTCCAAAGGGAGGTTTGTAGGTCTTGGTCATGAATCATGACTTTGACTGCTTCCACAATAGATTTGTTCTTTCTTTTAGCAACACCATTATGCTGAGGATTATAAGGAACACTAAACTCCCTCTTAATCCTTGCTTTAATGAAAAAGTTATAGAAGATAACAGAAGTGTACTCTCCTCTGTTATCAGATCTCAAGACCTCGATCCTCTTTCCGAAAAAATTCTCCACCTAAGCTTTGAATTCTTTGAATCTCTCTAATATCTCCTCGGATTCTTTAGATTTCAAGAAATAAATCCAAGTCTTTCTAGAGTAGTCATCAATAAAAATAATGTAATAAAAGAAACCACTTGAAGATGCAACATACATTGGACCACATAAATCAGAATGAATAAGATCTAGGATACATTTGGATCTACTTTCACTACTATAGAATGGACCTTTTGTATTATTATCCAAAGCGCAGCCTTTGCAGGTTCCTTCATGCTTTTGGTTGAACTTCGAAAGGCCGATGACCATCTTTTCCATAATAGATAGAGCTCAAAAGTGAAGGTGAGCCAATCTTCGATGCCAAAGATCACACAAACTTGAGAAATCATGCACTAGAGCCTAAAGAGGATGAGTGCATACCATGTAGAAACACCCATGTCTAACTCCAATCACCCGAGCAGACTTGGTGTTGAAGTTCTTAGCCCATATAAGAACTTTTCCCTTTGAAAATGCAACTTGGTAACCCTTGTCTTCCAAGGCTGAGATGGAAACAAGGTTTCTCTTGATGCCTGGAACAAATAGCACATCATTCAATTGCAAGGAAGTGTCGGGATCCAAGTGAAGAGATGAGGTCCCAACTCCTTTCACAGAGTAACTAGCAGTGTCTCCAATAATGACTTGTTCACTAGAATATTTCTCCACCAAATTAGATAGATGCTCCCTAAATCCAGTGATGTGGTGAGAGGAACCACTATCAATCAACCAAGTGTTGGTGTTGGTTATTGCATTGCTTGACAAGGCTGAATAGAATAGGTATTCACTTGAATCCTTCTACAAAGAGACTTCACCAACATTTTCAATGGTGACCTGTTGCCTAGGCCTGGTAGGACATTTCTTTGCAAAGTGACCATACTTGTCACAATGAAAATATTGGACCTTGGAGAGGTCCCTCTTCTTCTTAAATGTGGGGCCACCATCAGCTCCTTTATCTCTATTTCTCTTGAAATAACCTTTCTTCCCATCTTTCCCTTTCTTCTTTGAGGATTGAGTGGCAAGAACATGAATGTATTCATTAATGGAGCTTTGCCCAATACCTCTTGCAGCCAACCTAGACTCTTCTTGAATATAGTCTGCCCTCAACCAATCAAACTTGGTAAGTTTTGATCTTGCACTAATTCCCTAAATGTAAGACTCCCAAGATGAAGGGAGACCATTAAGAGCCAACATGGTCAAATCCTTGCTATCAACAACATGCCTAATAGAAAAGAGTTTATCTCTCAAATCGATTATTCTCATGAAGTAGGCAATAATAGATTCTCCTTTCGCCATCTTGAAATGATGGAGTTGTTGCTTTAGTGCAAGATCTTGGCTTGTGTTATTGATTTCGTACATCTCCTCCAAGGTTTTGAATATCTCTCTTGCAGTCCTTAACCTTGAGACAATAGGACAAATATGATCCTTAATGGAATCAACTAACATCTTCTTTTCCCCAATATCTTTCTTCTTCCATAGGGCCTTTTCTTCCTCATCCATAGGCTCGGGAGCTAAACTCTCCACAAATTCTATCAATTCGCTTTCCTCCAAGGTGAGCATGATCCTAAATATCCACGAAGTGAAATTTGATGCTCCCTCAAGCCTATCCTCAATCTTAAGACCATTCACCATCTTGATGAAGAGATAGAGGTAAAAAAAGATGAGGAATAAAATAAAGAGTATCATTGTAATACACCAATCTAATCAACATCTTCTTCAAACCCGCTCTCATACCATGTTATATTTTTATGATCAAATTAGAATGAAAAAAATTATTCAAATTCAACACAAGAACACAACCAATACCTTGGGAAAACCCTCCAACCCGAGGGAGAAAAACCCAGCCAATATATCTCTTATATATTGATTCAAATAAGAGCAGAAATTTGCTTACAACTCAGGCACAACACAATTCCATAATGATACAATGAATAAAATCACCTCTCTAAGATGCAATACAAGTGTAAATGACAATGTCCTTGAAATCGATCTACTGCTACAAACTTTGATGTGTTGCTCAGATCAAACTTCTCCTTGACTGAAATGCTTGACTTGTTTGATGATCAAAACACAATGAAGGGTATCATATATAAAGCCCATTGAATAGAAACACACCCTTTCATGAAGAGAGGTCAGCCTTAATGAAATACATCTTTGGAGAGGCGCGAAATTCTAGACAAGGTCGGCTATGATAAATAATTTTTAATTATTGATTATGACTTTTAATAATTATCTTTTGATTATATTTTAATAAGGCACTTCTTCAAAATCATATAAATTATATAGCTCTAGCTATTATTTAATTTATCATATGTAGAAGGAGATCACTGGAAGAAGACCACGATGTTGCTCTAAACATCAACACTTATCTAAAAATAAAATATTATCATAAAATAGATTTACCTCATTTTTTTTCACAGTTGCAACTTGTAATTCCTACTCTTTCATTGCAACATGCATCTTCTCATCTTCATCAACAATATTCTCAAGCCACTCTTCTTCTATTGCCAAAATTTGTGCTAACAAATCATCTTCTCCATGCTCTACTATTGCAACCTCTTTGTATTCCATTATTGCTTTTTAATTTTTCTCCTCTTCAACTACCTCTACTGAAGGCTCTTCGCTATTCACTCCATCCTCATCTTCTTTCCTTGTGTATTTTTCCATCTTATCCAATGAATTGTTTATACTTTCTATCATCCTCCATGTCTTGGTTCTTCATATCATCTCCATGCTTCCCAAATCATAGGCCTCTTCCTTATGACTATACCCATCTCATCTTCTGCAATCTTTCACAACTCACACTTCTTTTCATGGCTACCTAGCTCTTGATTTCTCAAGGCTTCTCTCTACTTGTAAAAATCCTCACATGAGCTCTTCTTTAACACCTTCTACACTCTACTCTACCTGCAAGTCCTAGTGGATTCTCTCCATCCTCAAGATCTCTTGCTCTAATACCAATTGATGCTGAACAAGATAACAACTCCCAAAATTCACAAATGAATCTTCAAATTCACAACCATTACAATTTAAATTGTCAACTTTATATGTCAATTAAAATAATCCAAACAAACTTAAATGCAATCAGATTTTAGGGACTGATGCAAGTTATGGCCACAAATTCCGCCCTCGAGACCTCCGAAAATGCAAATTAGTAGAACATAGAAAATACTGAAAAAATACAAAATGAATTTAATATCTTCTTTTATTAGCTCAATATCTAATTTTGTTCAAAATATTAATGATGTTTCATTTCATGCATGTGAAGATGACTTGGCTTTGCCTATGTCACTCGGTGTCTTTGATCCTTCTCATGAAATTCTTCCTACTTTGGACGATATTTTGTTGCAAGAAGATGAAATCATTGATACCTTTCTAAATGTTACTCTACCTTCTATTCATTCCAATGCACTTTCTTCTAGAGATGATGCATTTGTGAATGATGAATCTACCCTTCATCCCAATGCACTCTCTTCTAGGGACGTCGTATTTGTGAATGATGAATTTCTTATCTATTCTAATGCACTCTCCTCTAGAGATGATGCATTAGTGCATGATGAATCTCCTTCCACATTTGATCTTGTTTGGATCGATGTTGAGAATATATCTTCAAATGATTATTCCACTAGTTGTGATGATTCTGTAAATGTAATCTTTGTCTCTGCTACCCCTCAAAGGCCTAAGAGACCGGTCATTTATGTGATTCCAGCTAGTCCTTCTCCTAAAAGGGTTTGTTCTAATGATGGCATTCCATTTGATAGTGATTCTCTTGATATTTATATGGCTCCCTCTTATAGAGAGGTAGCCCATACTTATGAGAATAGAATGAATAAATAACCAAGCCTTCCTCAAGCACCTAAACCTACAACTAAAGCACCTAGTGATTACAATCTTGTTGAGAAACTTCGAGTTACTCCAGCTAAGATATTGATGTGGGACTTACTTTAGTCTACTCTGGTTTATCAAGGTATGCTTTAGGAAGCCTTGCAAAAGATCCTCTTTCCTTCTTCCACTAGGTCGGTCGATGTTGATGCTTTGATATCTCATATTCATGTGGATTCGTTGAATATTACGTTCTATCTGTAGAAAATCTCACCTCTAGAAGTACATAAGCAAGTAGATACTCTGATGATTATAGTTAGCATTAATAAAATTGGCATTAGATATACTCTCATTGATGTCGGCTCAATGCTCAATGTTTGTAGTATTGATGTATTTCCTAAGATTAATATTGATTCATCTTCTCTTAATGCTTCTTTTGTTGTTATTCATGGGTTTGATAATGTTGGGAGACAAACTATAGGTACGATAGTATTACCTTTGCATCTTGAACCCGTTACTATACCCACTCTAGTATATTTTATGTTAGAAAAATTACCATATAACCTTCTTCTTGGTAGACCATGGATTCATGCTATGGGTGCAGTCCTATTTATGTTGCATAAATCTATTAAGTTCATTTCTAACAATAAAGTAGTCACAGTCAAGGCTGACCCTAATTCTACACACTTATGTGAGATGGGAACTATCAGTCAAGTTTTGGTTGTGCCTACTCTTATCCCTTCAGTATCTTCCAATGTGTCGATGTTTACTCTGGCAGTACCTACTACAAAGGGTGCCCTTGAGATAGATGTCCCTAAAGAAGATCCTTCTAAAGCAAGAAATCTTAACTCTTCTCCTTCTACTTCTCAAAGGAATGCATGTATTGGTGATGATTGGGGTTCTTTAGACTTTACAAAATCCTCTAGTAGGGAATATAAAGTCAACCCGATCCACTTAGACCTTCTGACAACATCATTCACACTCGCTATTGAAGATGGTTATTCTTTTGTATCGCAAGATAATGTGAATGCAAATTATAATGTTCTTAGCGTTGATCCTCCTTCTAAGGAAGATAATTACGCCTCTAATAAAGAGGATAATATTGGAAGTGGATGATGGCGATCTTCTAGAAGAGTATATTCCCCCTTTCTAGAATAATACTCTCTATGTAGATCCCCCCTCTTCTCAAGATTTGCAAAGAACGTTATGGACTCGACTTTACGCTTGTCTCTAAGTATGGCTATAGGCGTAAATTTTGTGGTCATAACGAACAACAAATTCAGGTCCCTATAGAATGCGCACCTCGTAAGCATAATTCGGGGCTTGGTTGCTCGAATGAACAATCTAAGCAAAAACCACAGTTGAATGTTGATGCGATGACCACTCAACCTCATTCTCACTGATTGTTTCATCCTCTTTTGTCCTCTATCTTCATATCTTCTTCTTATGAGAAGTCAACCTTTTCTCCGCAAGAGAAAGGGTTGCTTCCTGCTCCTCATCCTTTGTCTAAGCAAGAGCGTATTTTTTTGCAGCTTCTTAAAGCCCGCTTAATTACTCTTCCTCCTCCTAAGAAATCTTGTTACACCCCACTTTTGTATAGTTACTATTTTGGAAATGCTTAGAGAATTTTTTTTGTAAAAGAAGAATGAGGATGAATAAAATGTGTTGTACCTTGTGATCAATTTGAGGGTCTTTTGCATATTAATGATTGTCTCATTCTATGTTACTTTAATTGATGTTATTTTTGGATAAAAAAATGCATGAAGGAGGATAATGAGTCTTGCTATTTAACTTGATATATTTGTCTATGTACTGCAAATGTTATGGGCAAGTAACTCTTGTGGTTTTATGTCAGTGGATGCAAGAACATGAACCATTCCTCCAAGCAAAGGGGAAACATCACTCGGGAGGGGAGCTTGGTCAGGTAACCAATAAAGTGAACCATTTGGGCATACACACACGTCATTATAGGTTGGGAAGAACCAAGTCAGTTATGTTGGTTTTGATAAGTCATCCATCGGCTTTAGGAGTCTAGTTACTTCTTTGTTCTTTGTGAGTTATGTTTATTTGTATATATGACTTATTGCTATGTGAAATATATAAATATTATCTGTGGATATAAATATTATGGTGTTAATAGTGCCTGGTAATTTACATATATATGTATGTATGTATATATATCAAATTATGTATAGTTATTAAATGATATATACATAGATGTGTAAATATATATTTATTTATATATATTATATAATGGGAAAATATATACCCTGTATATATATTATAGTAAAATAACATATATATATATATATTACTCATTACGTGAGTAATATATATATATGTATATAATAATAGTTACTTAATATATATATATATAATATAATATATATATAAGTTTAAATATTTTAAATCTCTAAAGTGAAAATTTAAAAGATTATATTTTACTTGGGAGTAAATATTAAAGTTAAACCATGGAAAATTAATGAATATCTTCCAACCGAATATAAGGAAGTCGAGCTATTCTCATTTGATGAAAATTAAATCATTTTTATTTGAATCGAGCCTTTGGAGATAAATGATGCTGAGCTTGCAAAGGGGAAATATTTCATCCATAACTATAGTGAACATTTTAAATAAAATAAAATGTTGCACTGAAGAAAATACATGCACGGGATTGGCGCACAGAGCAATGACCAGGTCTCTCTGAATGAAAATGCAGCCATGGATGTTTGTCAATTGAACCACGAATTTAGGCAAAATGGTGAGCAATCAGCCTTGACCATTTCAGTGAATTAAATCATCAAATAGATTGCTGCATTGGCACCATTACTGGAGACACCTGTAGGTGTTGATTCTCCATTTTAAACATGTGTAAGGTTTGAAACATTCTCTGTATTGCTAGAAGTTGACTCACCTCATTTGAGTTGTGTGTGAGTGTGGAAATTTGCCACATTTCAAATTGGAATTGTTCAAAACATAGTTCTGGTAGATTACATGCCTGAGAATGAGGATTTTGTTGAACAAAGGATTATATAAAAGGGCGCCCTGGCCACTCTTCTTCACTGCCTTTTGGAATACGAAATTACTCTTAATTTCTGAGAGCTTATTCATATTTCTAAATATTTTTATCTACTGAGAGTTTCATAAACCTGAGAACCATATTCATAGAGAGTTCTTTCTATTTTCTGATTTTTCATATTTTCTAAGAGCATCCATATTGTTGTGAGATTTCTATTTACTATGAGATTATCATATGCTGAGAGCATTCACCTATTCTAGGAGTTGAGGATATCAATTTCTAAGTGTATACAATTGAGTGAGAAGAAGCACTTGTGAGATAAGCTGAGAACAGAAGTCTATAATTTGAAGAGAAATTTCTAGTCGTTGCAAGTGCTAAAACGTCTTCTTTAAAGGAAAGATTTGAAAATAGGCATGGGAAATTCTTCTTTTTTCCATTATGTTATTGATTATTCAAAATAAAATGAATCTTTTTGTTTACTATTGTGCATAGGTTAAAATTCAATCATAGTTGTTTTTTTTGTGTGAAAGAAGGAATGAATTATTGTGTTTCTATTTCTTTGTGTTGTTGTGTTTGCAAAGGCTGAAAGGTATTTCCTAAATGCAATGTAGTTGTAGGGGAAAGGAAAATGTTTAATTATTATTATGCTTAAAAGGGAATTTAAGTAAAGGGAATTAATGTGAAAGAAGATAAGGGAAGGGATTGAAATGCATTTATAATGAATATTTCATATTTTGTATGATCTCCATTTATGGGGAATATGATGAAGTAGTTATTATCTATTAGGATTGAAATGAAGGCAGAACCAAGTATGGTCTTAAGATTAAGTTATTAGGTTAACTGAGACAAGCTAAGTACTCTAAGGATAAAGATTTTTGGATTAGGGGTTACGTAAAGGACACTTGTAGTTTGTTTCATTTCTAAAGTAGGTAGTTTGTTGTATGTAGTCTGGGGTGACTAAATACCCATTGAAGGACTTATCCTATGTGTAGGGTAAGATAGCCCCAAGTCAAACTGAACCTGTCTAGTGTATGTGATAGATGACTGTCGGTAGAAATACTGTATAAAACACTTTGGCCAAAGTAGTGTGATTTACCTACATCCACTTAGACTGTGAGATGATTACACTATCAATTCAGTGTTGTCCAGTATTGCATACTAGATTGAGATTGTGGGATTACAAGGATTTAGCTATGTAGGACACAACTCTATGCTCAGTTGATTAAATGGTATCAGATACCCAACTAATATCTTTGGAGAAGGGAGGGCCATTTATTATTTAACAATAAACATGTGGGGGACCGCATTATAAGTCTGTGGTTGGTGGAAAATCACCTGAGTGATGTTTCTCCTCCACAACAGGCTCTTGAAGCACCAAGGTTTGAAAGGGAAGATCCTGGATCATCTTATTCCTATTTTCTCAAAACTCTCTGAGTTGTGTTTTATACTTGTATGTATTCTTACTCTGTTGTTTACTTGAAAGGAAAAAGTAATGATGTTGTTTCAATTGGTTCTTTAATGATATGTGGAAATGAAAAGAAAAGAAAAGTTTACGTTACTTTATCTTTATGCATGTTTCCTTTTGTTATTTATGTGAAAAAGTTGAAAAAAAATTATTACGCAAGGGTTAGGTCGTTACATGTGGTATCAAAGCTACCAGGTTTAACTCTGGAACCTATGAGCTCACCAATTTTCCTTTCCAACATTATCTAATGTTGTGGAAAATTCTTGTGTTAGGATGGTATGTGTAGATTAACGGCCAGGAAGTCCGTAATCAGGAATGAATGTTACCTGAAGGCCAAGAAGGAAAAGGAGGCAATTTTCAACACAATTGAAGGAACCAATTACGACAATGCCATCTAGTTAAGCGATACATAAACCTTCAGCCATGCACTTTCTCAAATCAAGGATGTAAGAAGAAAGATGGAGTTGGATGCTATGTATAAGCGATACATAAACCAATTACGACAATGCCATCTAGTTAAGCGATACATAAACCTTCAGCCATGCACTTTCTCAAATCAAGGATGTACAAAGAAAGATGGAGTTGGATGCTATGTATAATTGGCTTCCTTTCATCTCACCTGAGAAGTCTAAACCCCTATCACTATCTAGGGACATGTCGTTCGAAGAAATTACCAGTCCAGCATTCATATTTAGGGATCCATGCACTGGAATTGAAGGAACCAATTACGACAATGCCATCTGGTTAAGCGATACATAAACCTTCAGCCATGCACTTTCTCAAATCAAGGATGTAAAAAGAAAGATGGCGTTGGATGCTATGTATAACTGGCTTCCTTTCGTCTCACCTGAGAAGTCTAAACCCTTATCACTATCCAGGGACATGTCGTCCGAAGAAATTACCAGTCCAGCATTCATATTTAGGGATCCTAGAGTTCTACCACTGGCAGAAGTTGTCACAATTTCCTCTAACAATGAGTCTGAGGAATATACACCAAGGACCCCACCAGCGGAGAAATGGTCTCATGATTTTTTTTTTACGAAATACATAGTCTGCATTGTTGATGAACACCATATAGACACTACTTCCCATAATTATGTATCGGACAATAAATTTGAAGGTTACTATCCACTTTTGGATAGATATGAGTAGATGAGAGATGAACAAAATGAAAGAGAACAATAATTCTCTCAGTCTAGAGGATATACACCCCTTAGTTATGTATCTGAAAGTGAATTTGAAGGATACTCTCCCCTTGACTACTTGAATAGTCATTTAATGTAATCTATTGGATTTTTTTTTAAATCCCCTTATAATATAAATAAAATGAAGTATTTTCAATCAAACAAAATGTCAAAATTTGTGTGAAAAAATTTGCTTATGTGAATGTTTTTTTTATGTTTTCATAATTAATTGATAGCGTAAACTAGGCTAACTTGGATTGAAAAAAAAAATTAGGTTATAGCTACGTAAAAACCATGGTGAAAACATATGAAAGAACTCAAACCAATCTTGGAACGAGTCTAGAAAGAGGTCAAGAACCAACTGGAATGGAAGCCAAAATAGATCAGATTATGGCTAGGTTAACCAACCTTGAGCAAGAAAAAGCCAAGGAAAGAGTAGAAAAGTTGGTAACCATAAATGACCTAGAGGAGGAAAGATCGTCTCATCACAAAGAGAGGGAAAAGTCACCCACCAATTCCATGGAGAGGAATAAGAAAATGATATCTTGATAACTAACTAGGGATATGAAAAAGATATACCCACCTAAGTTCGATAGAACCATTGGAGGAGACGAAGCGTAAGTATGGCTTGTCCAAATGGAAAATTATTTTTAAATAAGAGATTATGATGAAGTCACTAAAGCTTCTTGGGGAGAATACCAGTTAGCGAGACAAGCCTCTAACTAGTGGATGAACAAGAAGCTCAAACTTGACATAAGTTTGTGGGAGCTGACTTGGAAAGAGTTTGTGGAAATGTTTCACAACCAATGGCTACCCCAACTTTACTATGACCAAAAATTTCTAACTTTCAGGAGATGAAATAAGGAACCATGATGGTTCACGAGTACTCAGATAAGTTTACTTGGCTCCTCCGCTATGTCCCTATATATCATAAGGATGAATGTTTCCACATACAAAAATTCATCTTAGGACTGAACCATCAGATTGGAAGGGAAGTTGACATGCACGGTCCAACTACTATGGACCTTGTGTATGAGAAAGCCATTAGGCAGGAACATAAGGTTAAAGACGACTTCCACCACTCGGACAAGAAAAAATAGAAGAAGTACACAGAGGTCCCAACAAGGCAACTTCCAGGAAGGAGGAACCTGCTTTTATTTCAAGAAAGAAGAAAGGGAAACAATCTCGGTACAATGGGAAACATTATAAAGGAGATCACAAGAGAAGTGTCAACACTAGCAAGGCTAGTGAAAGCACAAGCAAGTCCGAAGGAGCCACATAAAAGAGAGGAGAAAGGGTTGGATGTTTTATATGCAAAGGGGATCATTACGCAAGTGAATGCCCTAATGAAACTTCCAACTCACAGCCACATGGAAATTCTCTATCCTCGTAGTAGGAAATGTTGTATCAGCGGATACATGTTGTGGTAGACAATCGGAAAGCAAACTACCAAGTTACACCAATTGAAGTACTAGGTAATCTCTTTGGCCTACCTATTTCCATTTTGATTGAAACGGGTGCAACTGAAAACTTCATTTCACCTAAGATAACTAAGCAGTTGTCTAGAAAGGAAGGACACATAGAAATATCATGGAATGTAGAATATGCAAACCATACAAGAGCAAGGGTAGACAAATGTCTTTTTGAGACTAGGTTAGAATTACCCAACCTTACCACTAAGGTTAACCTTTATGTCACACCACTAGGGTCTTATGATGTAATCCTAGGAATGAACTGGCTATGGAGGCATAGGGTTGTTGTAGATTGTTAAGCTAAGACTGTGAGATGCCTAGATGATCAGGGGAATCGGGTAGAAATCCAAGGAATACCTAGGGGAGTGATAGTTCATCAAATCACAAAAATGCAGCTTGTCAAAGCTAAGAAGAAAGGTTGTCAAATTTTTTTTGTGAAGATTGAAGAACTAGGGTAGGATGAGGAAATTTTGTGTACCAAAGTCCTCAAGAGCTAGAGGACGAAGAAATGGAGGAAACGGGGAAATATGATATTGAGAAATACCCAATCCTAAGAGGATTTGCTGATGTATTTCCTAAGGAGATACTAGGTCTTCCAGCTAAGAGAGTGTTCAATTTTTTGATCGACATTGTTCTCGGATCTGAGCTAGTATCTAAGGTACCGTATACGATGACTACTATGGAGCTTATGGAATTAAAGACACAACTAGATGAGTTGTTGTCCAAGGGATTGATAAGACCAAGTGTATCACCATGGGGAGCACTATTGATATTTTTCAAGAAGAAGGATGGTACATTATGGTTGTGCATCAATTATTGTATGCTTAAAAAAGCTATGGTTAAGAACAAATAGTTGTTGCCACGTATTGATGACCTCTTTGATCAAATGAAAGGAGCAACAGTGTTCTCAAAGATAGACCTAAGATTTGGATATCACCAACTAAGGGTGAAAGATGAAGATATATTTAAGACAAAATTTTGAACTCGATATGAATGTTATGAGTTCATGGTTTTACCATTTGGTTTGACTAATGCACCTGCAGTGTTCATGAATCTCATGAATAGTGTATTAAAAAACTATCTAGAAAAATTTGTGTTAGCATTTCTTGGTGACATACTAATCTATTCCAGAAATGAAAAAGAGCATTGCAAACACCTTGAGATGGTTTTACAAAGGTTAAGGGAGCACAAGTTATATGGAAAACTATCCAAGTGTACTTTCTTTAAAGAAAGAGTGCACTACTTGGGCCATATTATTTCAGTAGAAGGAATTGCAGTGGATCCGACAAAGATCCAAGTAGTTATTCAATGGCCTATACCCAAGAACGTATCTGAGGTAAGAAGTTTCATGGGTCTAGCGGGGTACTAAGGGAAAATTGTGGCAATTTTTTCCAAAATTTCCTTTCTTATATCATCCTTATAGAAGAGAGGAAAGAGATTAGTTTGGAGTGAGAAGTGTTAAGAAGCATTTGACCTCATCAAGGAGAAGTTGACCACCGCACCTATTTTGAAGGTACCAGATCCTGAGGGAAGTTTCACAATCATTACTAATGCATGTGGAGAGGGATTAGGAGACCTGTGTTGATGCAAGAAGGACAAGTAATTGCTTATGAGTCCAGGAAGATTAAGCCATATGAGATTAATTATGCTTCACATGATTTAGAGTTTGTAGTAGTAGTTCATGCATTATAGATGTGGAGGCACTACTTGCTTGGAAAACCATTTGAGTTGAAAATAGACCACATTGGTTTAGGATATCTCTTCACTCAACCAAATCTAAATGCTAGACAAAGGAGATGGTTGGAGTTAATATCTGACTCTGATTTTAATATTAGTTACATAAAAGGGAAAGAGAATCGAGTTGTTGATGCCTTGAGTCGAAGATGCCACATTGCGTCAATGGTAGCAATTCAGACCGACTTCAAGGGACAAGTGCTTCTGAAATGTAAAGAGGATGAATATTACTTGCAAGTAAAGTAATAACTTATTGAGAACCCTCAAGACTCTAGGTATGAATGGTTCTAGTTCAATCCTATCGGGATACTTAGGTACAAGGGTAGGATGTATGTACCTAATGTTAAGGAGCTAATAAATCTAGTGTGGAAAGAAATTCATGAGACTCCATACTCTGGACATCTAGGAGTGACCAAGATGATGGTTGATATGAATCCATTATACTTCTTGAAGGGAATGAAAGGAGATGTTGCTAACTATGTAGTTCAATGCCTTGAGTGTTAAAGAGTAAAATTAAAACATCACCATCCAGTTGGTTTGTTGTACCCGCATGACATACCAAAAAGAAAATGGCAAGTTATAAGTATGGACTTTGTGCAAGAATTTCCAATGTCTAGGAATAAGTGTAACACCATTCTGATAGTAGTGGACAAGCTGACAAAGGCGACACACTTTATACTAGGAAACCTAACCGATGGATCACCAGTCATAGAAAGGAAGTTCGTGCAAGAAGTGTTTAGACTACATGGTATTCCTGAAAAGATTATATCTGGCAGGGATGCACACATCACTTCTAGGTTTTGGAAAACCTTTTTTTCTACACTGAGAACGTAGTTAAACATTGATTCGACATATCATCCAAAAATGGATGGGAAAATTGAGAGGGTAAATCAAGTTATGGAGGACCTACTTAGGGTATATTGCATGGATCATCAATACAAGTGGGAGGACTATTTACCCTTAGTCGAATTTACATATCACAACTCGTATTATTTTGCGATCAAGATGGCTCCTTTTGAAGCCTTGTATGGTCGAAAGTATCAAGCTCCTATAAGTTGGGATACAATTGAGGATCGAGTAAGTCTTGGGCCTAAAACATTCACAGAAATGGAAGAACAAGTTAAGGTTAGTAGAAGCTAATAGTCAATAGAAAAGTTATGTGGATGTTAAGAGAGTGCCCCAAAGTTTTTTCATTGGAGACAAGGTACTTTTGAGAGTGAAACCTCACAAGAGTTCTATCAACTTTGGAAAATATTCTAAATTGGCCCCACGTTATGTTGGACCCTTTGAAGTTTTAGAAGAAGTAAACTCTGTAGCGTACCGAATCACTTTGCCACCCGCTCTTGCCAAGATGCATAATGTCTTCCATGTGTCTTACCTTAAAAAGTATCTACCAAGAGATAATCTTGTTATTGATTGGACTGCTTTATAGTTAAGAGACCCTAGAGTAATAACTCTCGAGCCCATCAAGGTGCTAGAAATACGTAAGCTACACTTACCCAATAGAGAAGTCTTGCAATGCAAAGTCCAGTGGGACCAGTATGCAGAGGACTCAAAAACTTGGTAGGACTATGCGAAAATCTAGAGAAGATTTCCTAACATTCTTAAAGCTTTCGAGAATCGAGAACCATAAATGTTCTTTTTTATGCTCTGAATAATACCTTTGGTGATCGAGGATGATGAATCATAAGGGGGTAGTATGTTACACCTCGCTTTTGTATAGTTACTATTTTGGAAATTCTTAGAATTTTGTTTGTAAAAGAAGAATGAGGATGAATAAACTGTATTGTACCTTGTGATCAATTTGAGGGTCTTTTTCATATTAATGATTGTCTCATTCTTTGTTACTTTAATTGATGTTATTCTTGGATAAACAATGCACGAAGGAGGATAATGAGTCTTGCTATTTAACCTGATATATTTGTATATGTACTACAAATGTTATGAGCAAGTAACTTTCATGGCTTTATGTCAGTGGATGCAGGAATGTGAACCATACCTCCAGGCGGAGCGGAAACATCACTCAAGAGACGAGCTTGGTCGGAAACTGGTAAAGTGAGCCATTTGATCATACACACGCATCATTATAGGTTGGGAAGAACCAAGCCAATTATGTTGGTTTTGATAAGTCTTCCATAAGCTTTAGGAGTCTTGTTACTTCTTTGTGCTTTGTGAGTCATTTTTATTTGTATATCTGACTTACTGTTCTGTGATATATATAAATATTATCTGTGGATATAAATATTATGGTGTTAATAGTGCTTGGTAATTTACATATATATGTATGTATGTATATATATCAAATTATGTATAGTTATTAAATGATATATACATAGATGCATAAATATATATGTATATATTATAGTAAAATAATATATACATATATATATATATACATTATGTGAGTAATGAGTAATATATATATATATGTATATATTAATAGTTACTTAATATATATATAATATAATATATATAAATATATATATATATATATATAGTTTAAACATTTTAAATCTCTAAATTGAAAATTTAAAAGATTGTATTTTACTTGGGAATAAATATTAAAGTTAAACAATGAAAAATTAATGAATACCGAATATAAGGAAGTCAAGCTATTCTCATTTGATGAAAATTAAATCATTTTTATTTGAATTAAGCCTTTGGAGATAAATGATTCCAAGCTTGCAAAGGGGAAATATTTCATCCATAACTATAGTGAACTTTTTAAATAAAAGAAAATGTTGCGCTGAAGAAAATACACGTATGGGACTAGTGCACAGAGCAATGACCAAATCTCTATGAATGAAAACACAACCATGGATGTTTGTCAATTGAACCATGAATTTGGGAAAAATGGTGAGCAATTAACCTTGACCATTTTAGTGAATTAAATCATCAAACAAATTGTTGCATTGGCCCCTTTACTGGAGACACCTGTAGGTTTTGATTCTCCATTTTAAACATGTGCAAGGTTTGAAACATTCTCTGTATTGCTGGAAGTTGACTGACCTCATTTGAGTTGTGTGTGAGTGTGGAAATCTGCCACATTTCAAATTGGAATTGTTCAAAGCATAGTTCTAGCAGGTTACATGCTTGGGAATGAGGATTTTGTTGAACAAAGGATTCTATAAAAGGTTGTGCTGGCCACTCTTCTTCACTACCTTTTAAAATTCAAAATTACTCTTTATTTCTGAGAGCTCATTCATATTTTTGAATATTTGTATCTACTGAGAGTTTCATAAATTTGAGAATCATATTCAAAGCGAGTTCTTTCTATTTTTTGTTTTTTCTAATTTTCTGAGAGCATCCATACTGCTGTGAGATTTATATTTACTATGAGATTATCATATGTTGAGAGAATTCACCTATTCTAGGATTTGAGGATATCAATTTTTGAGTGTATACAATTGAGTGAGAAGAGGCACTTGTGAGATAATCTAAGAAGAGAAGTCTACAATTTGAAGAGAAATTTCCAGTTGTTGCAAGTGCTAAGACGTCTTCTTTAAAGGAAATCTTTGAAAACAGGCATGGAAAATTCTTCTATTATCCATTATGTGATTGATTAATCAAAAGAAAAGGAATCTTTGTGTTTACTATTGTGCATAGGTTGAAATTCAATCATAGTTGTTATTTCTATGTGAAAGAAGAAATGAATTATTATGTTTCTATTTCTTTGTGTTGTGTTTGCAAAGGTTGAAAGGCATTTCCTGAATGCAATGTAGTTGTAGGGGAAAGGAAAATGTTTAATTATTATTATGCTTAAAAGGGAATTAATGTGAAAGAAGGTAAGGGAAGGGATTGAAATACATTTAGAATGAATATTGCATATTTTGTATGATCTCCATATATGGGGAATATGATGAAGTAGTTATTATCTATTAGGACCAAAATGAAGGTAGAACCAAGTATGGTCTTAAACTTAAGCTATTAGGTTAACTGAGACAAGCTCAGTACTCCGAGGATAAATATTTTTGGATTAGGGGTTATGTAAAGGACACTTGTGGATTGTTTCATTTCTAAAGTAGGAATTTTGTTGTAGGTATTCTTAGGTAGTCTAGGTGACTGAATACCCATTGAAGGACTTAGCCTATGTGTACAGTAAGATAGCCAAGTCAAACTGAACCTATCATAGTGTTTGTGATAGATGACCATTAGTAGAAATACTGTATGAAACACTTTGGCCAAAGTAGTGTGATTCACCTTCATCCTCTTAGACTATGAGATGATTACACTGTCAGCTCACTGTTGTCCAGTATTGCATACTAGATTGAGATTGTGGGATTACAAGGATTTAGCTATGTAGGACACAACATTATGCTTAGTTGGTTGAAAAGTATCGGTTACCCAACAAATCTCTTCATAGAAGGGAGGGTCGTTTATTAAACAATAAACATGCGAGGGACCTCATTATAAGTCTATGGTTGGCGGAAAATCACCTGAGTGATGTTTCTCCTCCACAAAAGGCTACTGAAGCACCAAGGTTTGAAAGGGAAGATATTGGACTGTCGTATTCCTTTTTGCTCAAAGCTCTCTGAGGTGTGTTTTATACTTGTATGTATTCTTACTTTGTTGTTTACTTGAAAGGAAAAAGTAATGATGTTTCAATTGGTTCTTTAATGATATGTGGCAATGAAAAGAAAAGAAAAGGCTATGTTACTTTTTCTTTATACATATTTCCTTTTGTTATTTATGTGAAAAGGTTGAAAAAAGATTATTATGCAAGGGTTAGGTCGTTACAAATCTCATAAACATGATAAAGAAAAACAATCTGTATGTGCATACCATTGAGTTCTTGGCCATTCCATTAGTGAATGTAAGGCCTTGAAGGATAAAATAAAACAACTTCGTGACTCGGGTGCAATCACTCATTTGTTTGATGATGTGTCTACATCTTCTTTGAATGACAAGTGATATCAAGGTTTACCTTTATCCTACTCTAAAATATTTTGCATGGTTCTCCTCCCCTTTATGTTGGAGGCAATGATAAATTGTTCTAGAGATGTGTGTCCTTCCGAAGGACCCCCTCTCTTCCCTATGTATTTCAAATGAACCTTCCCTTGAGTGGACCCCTTTTTTATTTTGAAGGGTTCCCGAGGGACCTCTTTGGAATATTTTCTCTCAAATGAATTCTATGGTGTCTAGCTTGAGGGCAACCCAACTAGACCTGTTTCATACCTTTATGTATAGCTTGGGGGTAGCCCAAATAGACCTATTTCATATCTTTGCATCTAGCTTGGGGGCAGCCCGACTAGACCTATTTCATATCTTTGTATGTAGCTTGGGAGAAGCTTGACTAGACCTTTCTTTTCAAACAATGTGTCCCTAAAGTGGACCCCTCATTTTGAAGGGTTCTTGACAGACCCCTTTGAAGGTTTCCCAACTTGTTGACAGTATGTGTGATTGTCTGCTTACTTTATTATGTGGCCGCTTCCTGACATGTTCTATCTACAGGTAAACATGTCTCTTTATGCATGTTCCTGTGAAGAAACTTTTTGACTCTACGAAGTCCACTTTTCTTGGTTTCCTTCCTGTGAGAGTTCTTGGAGGATACCTTCCTTGTAGGTTTGAAAGTTTGTAAGGTGCTTTCCTCAGTTTCCTTCATGTGAGAGTTCTTGGAGGATACCTTCCTTGCAGGTCCGTGGGCCTATAAGATTCTTTCTTTCTTCAGCTTCATAGTTATGTGGAGCTATGAAGCCCTTTGCTTGTCCTGCACTCTGACGTTCACCAAATCATGGTCTACTTCCTCGACAGTTCAGGTATACATTTCTAACTTTTATACTTCTTCGATCTACTTTAATGAAGCACTCATCAGTATACGTGCTCGCTAAAGTGGGGGTAAAATATATAGGAGTGAATTTTCACCCCTTATTCAAATTCTCCTTTTATACATCCTCACCTTAGAAAACCAAATCCGAAGGAAAAATTTCACATAAGCCTACTGCCTTCATTCTATTTGGCATTTGTTTTGTGTGTCGATAGAGGAATAACTGTCGGGGACACCTACATGATGCATATACATTTGCACAACATGCTTACGTCCCTGGAATATTCCCACGTCTGAAGCTTGTAGAGGCGTTGCACTTCCCATTGGAAGTCAAATTATAATGCCTTGTTCGATGAACCGAACTGAATATGGTTGTTTCCTTCATCTCTATTTTAAATTCATTCACTCTCATTCCATTTTGATCTCTTCTACAACTTCTACAAAGACTCCAAGCCTTCAATTCATCTCACTTTTCTCTTCACAAGCTCTAAGCATTCAATCCATCACTCTCAAGCAACACTTTACACTCCATAGCAGCAACATCAACACTCTGTCAACTTCGTAGATAAAAAGTGGAACAAACACCATTGAAACAGAGGCTTGAGCCCTCTCATTTTCTCCCCCATTGGCTAGTGAGCCCTTGGTGGAGGTGGTAATATTTCTACTCCTCTCCTCTATGATTTGATTGAGTAGAATAACATTGTTTTGTAGTGCTTTTGTGTTCCTTCTTTCAGTCTTTGCTTTATCATACTTTTCTCCATTATCGTTATCTTGGTTGTCCATAGAGGTGAGAACACCGAAATGAGGGTTTGACTAAGCCAGACCCCTATATAGCCCCAACACTTTCTCGAGATATTGCACTACAGGTATTGAAGAAATTCACATGTTGGAGGCTTCATCACTTGCATGGTTATAAGAATTTCCTTTCTATTTCTTATTCTCTTTATCATTCTTGTTTCACTTTATTTTAGCTTTATCACATTTTTTCATTTTCCCATATTTTGTAAGTTCTTAGCAGTCAACTTGCAAATAGCCACTTAGCTATTTTTTTATGATAAACTTTCTTTCTAGTCTGTACGAGATGCCAACACACCTCTAGGAAGACAATGCACCACGTTGTCATTTGTATTTCATGTTGTCATCCTTTGGCCAAGAGCTTGTCAGTTTGTCCAAAAAATATCTATGACCTACTCTTTCTGATTCTAGAAGTCTCATTGTTGTTCCTTGAGGTATTTTAGGGCAGTTCACCTCGTGAGGCTCTTTGAATGAAGAGAACTCATGAGTAGCGAATCCCACTTCACTACAATACCTATTCCTCTCTCCCTCCCTCCCTCCTTCCCTCTCTCAATATCTTCACCTTCCTCCTCTATCTACTTCTCTCTATCACCTCTCTCTCAATTCTCTATCCCTCTCCTCTCTTTCTCTCTCTCCTTCCCTCACTACTCTATCTATCCCCCCTATTTCTCTTCCAATCTCTCTCCCTATCTCTCCTCTTTCTCTCTGACTCTCTCCTTCTCTACCTCTCCCTCCTTCCTTCCCTCTCTCTCTCAATATTTGCACCTTCGTCCCCTTTTTGCATCACATATTGGTGCACATCAAAAAGAGAGAGGAGAGGGTGGGAGAAAGAGAGGTGAGGGTGGGATAGAGATGGGATGGAGGGAGAGGTAAAGAGGAATAGGTGA
This sequence comes from Sequoiadendron giganteum, assembly GCA_007115665.2. NCBI lineage: Eukaryota > Viridiplantae > Streptophyta > Pinopsida > Cupressales > Cupressaceae > Sequoiadendron > Sequoiadendron giganteum. Next base: position 234,174,447 of record CM021101.1, on the reverse strand, counting down.
GATAGAGAGCTAGGTAGAGAGGTAGGTAGAGATATGGAGAGGGGAGATAGAGAGAAGTAGAGAGGGAAGAAGAGAGGGAGGGAGAGGGAGGAAGGGAGATAGAGGTGAGATATAGAGAGAAACAAAGAGAGAGGGAGGGAGGGATAGAGAGAGAGGGGAGGGAAGGAGAGGTAGAGAGGGATAGTTGAGATATATTTTAGAGATGGAGAGAGAGGTAGGTAGAGAGGGAGAGGAGAGAGAGAGAGGGATATAAGAGATAGAAAGAGGGGGGAGGGAGAGAGAGTTAAGATAGAGATAAAGTAGAGACAGATAGAGGAGAGAGAGGGGTTAGGTAGAGCGGGAGAGGGGAGGGAGAGGGAGAGAAGAGATAGAAAGAGGGTGGAGGGAGAGAGAGGTATGGATAGAGATGTAGGGAAAGATTTGAGATAGAGTAGAGAGGTAAGGAGAGAGAGGAAAGGAGCAAGAAGTGAGAGAGATAAGTAGAGAGAGAAGGAGGAAGGTGGAGAGATTGAGAGAGGGGAGGAGGGAGAGAGGGAGAGAGGGAGAGAGAATGAGGTATAGATGGATAGTTAGGTAGAGAAAAGTAGAGAGGGAAAGAGATATGGAGGGAGAGGGAGGGATGGAGAGAGAGAGAGAGAGAGAGAGAGAGAGAGAGAGAGAGAGAGGTGAGAGAGAGAGCAATATAGAGAGAGGGAGGTAGAGAGAGTGAGGAGAGATAGAGAAGTAGAGAGTGAAGGAGATATTTATGGATAGGTAGGGATACAGGTAGATATAGGGATGGAAAGAGAGGTGATAGAGAGAGATATAGAGAGAGTGGTAAGTAGAAAGAGGGAGGGTGAGATAAAGAGAAGTAGAGAGGGAAGGAGAGGTAGTGAGGGAGGTGAGATAGAGAAAGAGAGGAGGGAGGGAGGGATATGTAGGGAGAGAGAGGTGAGGTGGAGAGAAAAAGAGTAGAGAGGTAAGGGGAGAGAGAGAGAGAGAGGTAAGGAGGAAGGTAGAGAGATTGAGAGATGAAAGGAGGGAGAGAGAAAGAGTTATATAGGGT